>CM020050.1:13747978-13927178 GCA_009769605.1 Bucorvus abyssinicus | reverse complement strand
CGCAGATGTACGTCCCAGGGAAGCTCTCGGATGTCGAGCACGTCCTGGTTGACGTTGGCACCGGCTACTACGTGGAGAAGGTACCGGGGGGGGGGGGGTTGTGCACGGGGGGTGGGGGCGTCCTGGGACCCCCCTGGAGAGCTGCCCCCAGGTTTGTGCTGCAGAGGCCCCCCCAACCCCCCTTTTTGCCCCCCTTTCCCCTTTTTGCCCTTTTTCTTTCTTTTCTCCTCCTTCCTCCCCTTCCCCCCAATCTCCCCCCCCTTTTTTGCCCCCCCTTTTTCTCTTTTTTGCCCCCCCTTTTTCTCTTTTTTGCCCCCCCTTTTTCTCTTTTTTGCCCCCCCTTTTTCTCTTTTCTGCCCCCCCTTTTTCTCTTTTTTGCCCCCCCTTTTTCTCTTTTCTGCCCCCCCTTTTTCTCTTTTTTGCCCCCCCCTTTTTGGCCCCGAATTCTCACCCCATGTTTTGCCCCCCGCCCCAGTCCGCCGATTCCGCCCGCGCCTTCTTCAAGCGCAAGATCGACTTCCTGACGCGGCAGATGGAGAAGATCCAGCCGGCGCTGCAGGAGAAACACGCCATGAAGCAGGGTCAGAGCCCCACCCTACCCCCCTCCCCACTGCGGGGGGGTCTGCACCACCCCCCGACCCCCCCAGCCCCTCACCACCCCCCTTTTCTCTTCCCCCCACCCCAGCCGTGGTGGAGATGATGAGCCAGAAGATCCAACAGCTCACGGCGCTGGGGGCCGCCCAGGGAGCCACCGCCAAGGCGTAGCCCCACCTTATTGCTGGGGGGGGGGGGGGCACCGAGAGACACCCCCCCGCCCATCGCTGGGGGGGGCACGGGGTGACCCCCCCCATCCCAGTTCTCCCAGAGGCTCTTTCTGCCACCTCTCCCCCCCGTTTTTGTAGGCAGCGTCTGGCTGTCGGTGCCGAATAAACGAGACTCCTCGAGGTGGGGGCTCTTGGGGGGTCTTTGGGGTGGGGTGTGAGGGCTCAGCCAGGCCCCCCCCGACACCCCCGCGGCGCTTTTACCCTCCCCCCCGTGGGGCTTCCCCCCCCCCCCAGTGACAAAAATCACTCATGTTCCCCCAACAGAAGAACTTTATTGAGCGGCCGAGGCCCCCCCAGCCCCCCCCCCAACGTGTCCCCGTGTGTCCCCCCCCCCCCGCCATGTACATCTCCAGGGGTGTCCCCGCCCCGGGGGGTCGCCGAGGTGCAGCCTCTGTCCCTTGGGGCCACACAAAGGGGCCGGGGGGGGTGGGTCACCATAGGGTCACCGTGTCCCCTTGTCCCCAGCTGCGTCCGTGTGTCCCTGGACATAATGTCACCATGTCCCCGTTCTGTGTCACCTCGTCCCCCGCTCCACGAGCTCCATGTCACCGTGTCCCCCTCCCCACAGCACAGTCCACGTGTCCCTTGTCCTGCTGTCACCTCGTCCCCGTGCCTGCAGCATGGTCCTGTGTGTCCCCCAGCCGCATGTGCCCTGCCATAGTGTCACCGTGTCCCCAGGGTCCCCTGCCATAGTGACACCGTGTCCCCAGGGTCCCCTGCCATAGTGTCACTGTGTCCCCAGGGTCCCTCAATGTAGTGTCACCTCACCCCCCTCCCCACAGCACTGTCCACATCTCCTGCCATAGTGTCACCGTGTCCCCAGGGTCCCCACTGTGTCCCTTGATGTAGTGTCACCTCATCCCCCCCCCCCACCATGCACTCCCTGAGTCCCCCAGCCCCGTGTCCCTGTGCCCACAGCCCTGTCACATGCCCCCTGCCATAGTGTCACCGTGTCCCCAGTGTCCCTTGATGTAGTCACCGCATCCCCTCCCCGCTGTGTGTCCCTCGATGTAGTGTCACCTCACCCCCCTCCCCACAGCACAGTCCCTGAGTCCCCCAGCTGTGTCCCCATGTCCCCCTCCCCACAGCACTGTCCACATGTCCCCTGCCACACAGTGTCACCATGTCCCCCTTCCCTCAGCCCAGTCACACATCCCCTGCCATAGCGTCACCGTGTCCCCAGTGTCCCTCGATGTAGTGTCACCTCACCCCCCTCCCCACAGCCCTGTCACACGTGCCCTGCCATAGCGTCACTGTGTCCCCAGTGTCCCCTGCCATAGCGTCACTGTGTCCCCAGTGTCCCCTGCCATAGTGTCACCGTGTCCCCAGTGTCCCCTGCCGTAGTGTCACCGTGTCCGCGGGGTCCCCTGCCGTAGTGTCACTGTGTCCCCAGTGTCCCTCGATGTAGTGTCACCTCACCCCCCTCCCCACAGCCCTGTCACACGTGCCCTGCCATAGTGTCACCGTGTCCGCAGGGTCCCCTGCCGTAGTGTCACTGTGTCCCCAGTGTCCCTCAATGTAGTGTCACCTCGCCCCCCTCCCCACAGCGCAGTCCCTGAGTCCACAAGCCCCCCACCCCCCCTCCCCTCCGCGCGCTCCCTGTGCCCCCCCGGCCCCGCGTCCCCCCCGCCCTCAGCGCACGAACAGCGGCTTGTGCACCCGCTTGTGCCGGTTGAGCGTGGTGCTGCGGGCGAAGCTCTCCCCGCACTCCACGCAGATAAATGGCTCCCGCCCGTGCGCCTGCGCCCGGTGCCGCTCCAACTCGGCCCCGTCCCCGCAACCCTCCCCGCACTCCGGACACGCCGCCGCCGCCGCCGCCTCCGCCGCCCCCCGCCCCGCGTGCACCCGCTGGTGCTTCACCAGGTGGGTGCTCTGCGCGAAGCCCCGGCCGCACTGACCGCAGCGGTGGGGCCGGGCGCCCGAGTGGGTGCGTTGGTGCTTGACCAGGTTCTTGCTCTGGGTGAAGCTCTTGCCGCACTGGGCGCAGCTGTAGGGCTTCTCCCCGGTGTGGATGCGCTGGTGCTGGATGAGGTTGGAGCTCCAGCTGAAGCTCTTGCCGCAGTCCCCGCAGCGGTAGGGCTTCTCGCCGGTGTGGGTGCGCCGGTGCTGCACCAGGTGCGAGTTCTGGCTGAAGCTCTTGCCGCACTCGCCGCACGTGCTGGGGCGCTCGCCCGTGTGAGTCCGACGGTGCCGCAGCAGCTTCGACCAGTGGCTGAAGCTTTTCCCGCACTCGTTGCAAATAAAAGGCCGCTGGCGGCCCCCGCCCCTGGCGCCGCCCGCCGCGGCGAGGCCTTCGCCCTCCTCATCCTCTGCGTAACCCCTCGCCGCCGCGGCGGCGGCGGGGGGGGTGGGTTGCGGGGGGCCGCCGCCGCCGCCGCGTTTCCTGGGTTTGGGGCGCGGGGGGCTGGGGGGGATGACGGTCTGGATGATCTCGTGGGGCAGCACCTCGTCCTCGCAGTCGCTCACCACGCCGTCGTCGGCTGCGGGAGGAAGGGGCGGGGGGGGGTGATGGGGAGGGGGCTGGGAGCACCCCCCCAAGGGGTAGGGGTCCCCCCCCAGGGGTAGGGGTCCCCCCAGGGATGGGATGCCCCCCCAGCCCGGACCCCGCCTCACCGATGAAGACCCTCCGGACCATGTTGCCCTCGTCCGAGTCGTGCAGCTCCACCACTCCGGGCTCCTCCTGCTCCATGGGGGCGGCCGGGGGGGGGCCTGGTGGGGGAGAGCGCTGAGCAACCCCCCCCAACCCGGCCAACACCGGGAATCTGCCCCCCCCCCATCCCGAGACCCCCCCTCAGCTCCTCAAACCCACCCAAATCCCTCCTGTGCTGGGAGCTGCTGGAAGGGGACAGGGTCCTTTGTGCCCCCCCCCCAATCACTCTGTGCCCCCCCAAGTCCCTTTGTGCCCCCCCAGGTCCCTGTGTGACCCTAAATCCCCTCGTGCCCCCCCCCAACCCCTGCAGACCCCCCCCCGCCATTACCTGGGCTCCCACGGGGGGTGGTCAGGGGGTCCCGCTGCTGCTCTGGTCTCAGCCCCTGAGACCTGGCGGGGGGGACAGGACAGACACACGGACACGGGCGGTTACGGCCCCTTGTCCCCCACCCCATGGATCTGCCCCCCCTCCCCGAACTGGGGGGGGGGGGGCTACAACACCCCCAGCCCTGTGCATCCCCCCCACCCCCTTCCCGGGGTGCCCCCCCTGCCCTTTGCTCCCAGCCGAGCCCCCCCCAACACTTGGAGGTCCTGCAGCACTGGGGGGGGGAGCTGGATCCATCCCGGGGGGGTCCCCGGGTGCTGATGGGGGGGGGGGTGACCCGAGCATCCCCGGGGTGGGGGGGTGTCTCTGTGCAGGACCAGCTCCCCCGGGAGGGGGGGTGATGGGGGGGCCCAGCCACGGGGAGCCCCGTTTTGGAGGGGGGTGGGGGGTCCCCAGAGCACCCCAAAAGTGCTGTGCCGCCCCCCGGGGGTCTGTTAGTGCCTGCACCCCCCAAAGGGGCTCTGTGCCCCCCCAAGGAACCTGTGCCCATGCCCAGTGCCCCCCCCAGTCTGCCCAGTGCCCCCCCCATCTGCCCAGTGCTGCCCCCAAGCCACCCAGTGCACCCCCAGATTGCCCAGTACCCCCCCAGGTTTCCCAGTGCCCCCTCCCCGGTTTCCCAGTGCCCCCCCCCATCTGCCCAGTGGCCCCCCCCCAGGTTTCCCAGTGCGCCCCCAGAACTGCCCAGTGCCCCCCCCGGGACCCTGCCTCACCCCCCCCGGACCAGCTGAGCCCAGGTGCCCCCCCGGGGTGTCGGGGGGTGCCGGGTCCTCCCCCAGGGACCCCCCCGGCTCTGCCTGGCTCCAGGTCGGGGGGTCGGGGGGGCCCTTCGGGCTCTCAATGGGCTGGAAAAGCCGCTTATCCAGCCCCGTGACCCCCCCCGCACCCCACGGGGGGGGAAACTGAGGCACGGCACAGCCCTGCCCCCCCCCCGCCGCGTTCTCTGACCTTAAACTGGGCCCCCATCAAATTGGGGGGGGGGGGCAAGAAAGCAGCCGCTTCCCCCAGGAACTGCCCCATTTCGGGGGGAAACGGGGCTGGGGGGGGCGAGCTGAGCCCCCCCCGCATCTCGGGGCGGGGGTAAAGGGGTCTCGCAGCATCGCCCGGGGGCCGGGGGGGGGGGGGGGCACAGGCTCTGCAAGGCCCACGCCGCCCCCATTCCCCCCCCCCGCCTTTGCCCACCCCTCACCCCCCCTCTGCCTCAGTTTCCCCCCCCCATTTATTCCGTTTGGGGGGGGGGGCGGCAGCGCCGGGGCCGCGACGCACAAAGGAACCACGAAGCAGCCGCGACCCCCCCCCCCCCCACCCCGCCGCCGCCATCCCCGCCCCCCCCCCACCCCCCCCGCTCCCCTTTATTTGGGGGGGTCCCCACACCCCCCCATCCACCCGCCCCCCGCTCCCACTCACCGCTCCGAGGCCTGACGATGGGGGGGGGGGGGGCGCGGGTTCAGCAGGGCGGGGGGGGGGGGCAGGTCCCCGCGGTGGGGGCGGGGGGGGTCTGGGCCGCCGGGGGCCGGCGGGGACCCCCCGGGCTCGGGGCTGGCGGCGGGGGGAGCCGGGAACAGGAAGGTCCCGCCGCCCTCCCGCTCCCCCGGCCCCGCCGCCGCCTCCCGCCAGCCCGCGGCTTCCCCCCCCCCCCCCCCGCGCGCAGCGCCCGCGGAAAATGGCGATTCCCCCCACCCGGATAAAGGGTCCCCGACGGGGCACCCCGCGGCCCGCCGGGGGGTCCCGGGGGGGGGGTGACGGGGGGGGCCGCCACCCCCCCCCCGCTGTTGCCGGTGCGGGAAACCGGGAATTCGGCGGGATTTTTCCTGCCGGTGGCGGGCGGGGGGATGGGGGGTTTAGGGGGGGGTTGGGGGGGTTTGGGGGGGGGATAAGCGGCTGGAGCCCCCCCCCCCTTTGTGTAACGGCTTCGGCCCCAACCGGTTTCCACCCCCCACCCCCCCCGGCAAGAGAAAAACGGTTGGAAATTGCGCAACGGCCGTTAACGGGCCCCCGGGGGGGGGGGGGGGGGGGCCGGAACCCCCGTCCGCACCCACCCCCCACCCCCCCCGCTGGGCGCCACCCGCGGGGTCCGGGGGGGTGAGCGGGTGAGGGTGGGGGGCGGCGGGGGGTCCCCGCGCTCGTCCCGGGCCCCGGGGAGGTTGGGGGTGCTGGGGTGGGGGCTGTCCTCGGGGGGGGGCACCGCCGTGAGTGCCCCCCCGTGGGTGCCATCCCCGTGGGTGCCATCCCCGTGGGTGCCATTCCCATGGGTGCTGTTGGGTGCCATCTCCGTGGGTGCCACCCCGTGGGTGCCGTCCCCTCCGGTGCTATCCCCTTGGGTGCCACCTGTGTGTGCCCTCCCCGTGGGTGCTGCTGGTGTGGGTGCCATCCCATGGGTGCCACCCCCATAGGTGCCACCCCATGGGTGCCATCCCCTCAGGTGCCACCCCCTTGGGTGCCACCCCCATAGGTGCCACCCCATGGGTGCCATCCCCTCCGGTGCTATCCCCTTGGGTGCCATCCCCGTGGGTGCCACCCCATGGGTGCCATCCCCTCAGGTGCTATCCCCTTGGGTGCCATCCCTGTGGGTGCCCACCCCGTGGGTGCTGTTGGTGGGTGCCATCCGTGTGGGGGCCACCCCCGTGGGTCCTGTTGGAGTGGGTGCCACCCCCGTGGGTGTTGTTGGTGGGTGCCATCCCATGGGTGCCACCCCCATGGGACACCTCCCGCTGTGGCACCCAGCTCCGCTCCAGTCCCAACTGGGCCGACTGGGAACCCCAGGCGGGACGGTGCCACCTCGTCCCCGGGTGGGTGACACCGGGGGTTGGGGGGTGTGCCCGTTCCCGCGGCGGGGGGACGGTGCTGAGCCAGCGCCGCTGCTCGGGGACCTTTATTGACCTGGGCAGAGCCGCGCGCCCCGACCCCCCGGCTGCCCAGTGCCCAGTACCCCCCAGAGGTGCCCAGTGCCCCCCAAAGGTGCCCAGTGCCCCCCAGAGCTACCCAGTATCCCCCTGAAGATGCCCAGTGCCCCCCAAAGGTGCCCAGTGCCTTCCCAAAGATTCCCAGTGCCCCCCTAAAGGCCCCAGTGCCCCCCCAAAGGTGCCCAGTGTGCCCCGAAGATGCCCAGTATCCCCCCAATGTGCCCAGCATCCCCCCAAGGACACCCAGTGCCCCCCCAGCTTTCCCAGCACACCCCACAATCGCTCCACGCGCCCCCCAGAACCACCCTCCATCCCCCGCACCCCCCAACCTTCACCCGGGACGCCGCCGCTTCCCCCCCCACCCCATCCCCATCCCAGTGTCCCCCATCCTGGTGTCCCCCATCCCGATGCCACCCATCCTGATGCCATCCATCCTGGTGTCTCTCATCCCGGTGTCCCCCATCCTGGTGTCCCCCATCCCAGTGTCCCCCATCCTGGTGTCCCCCATCCCGATGCCACCCATCCTGATGCCACCCATCCTGGTGTCTCCCATGCCGGTGTCCCCCATCCCAGTGTCCCCCATCCCGCTGTCCCCCATCCCGCTGCCACCCATCCCGCTGTCCCCCACCCCGACGCCCCCCACCGCGACGCCCCCCCATCCCGCCGTCCCCCGCCCCGGTCCCCGTCACGCCGCGCCGTGCAGCTGCCGGTGGCGCCGCAGCTGGGCCGGCCGGCGGAAGCCGCGGCCGCACTCCCCGCAGACGTGGGCTTTCGGGGCGCCGTGGGTGCGCCGGTGCCGCAGCAGGTTGGAGCTGACGCTGAAGCGCTTGCCGCACTCGCCGCAGCCGTAGGGCCGCTCGCCGGTGTGGGTCCGCCGGTGCTGCACCAGGGCCGAGCTCTCGCCGAACCGCTTGCCGCAGGCGCCGCAGCCGTAGGGCTTCTCGCCGGTGTGGGTGCGCCGGTGGGTGGCCAGGTTGGAGCTCTGGCTGAAGCCCTTGCCGCAGGCGCCGCAGGTGAAGGGCTTGGCGCCGGTGTGGGTGACCTGGTGGCGCGCCAGGTCCGAGCTGCGGCTGAAACCCTTCCCGCACTCGCCGCAGATGGTGGGGCGCAGGCCGCCCCCCCGGGATCCCACCGCCAGCTCCCGCAGCGGCACCGCAGCCTGCCCGGGGCCAGCGGGCGCTTCGGGGGGTTGTCGGCGCGGCCGGGACGGGCGGCCGGCGGTGGCGGGTGGCGGGTGGGCTGTGGGGAGAGCGAGAGGTGGGTGCTGGCGGGATGGGCATGGTCGTGGGGTGGGCCTGGGGCTGCGGCGCCTCCGGGCTGTCCCCGGCCCCTTTGTACCTTCTCCAGCCCCTGATGGTCCTTCTCCAGCCCTTGTCCACCTTCTCCATCACCTCTGGCCCTTCTCCAGCCCCTGATGGTCCTTCTCCAGCCCTTGTCCACCTGCTCCATCACCTCTGGCCCTTCTCCAGCCCCTGATGATCCTTCTCCAGCCCCTGATGGTCCTTCTCCAGCCCTTGTCCGCCTTCTCCATCACCTCTGGCCCTTCTCCAGCCCCTGATGATCCTTCTCCAGCCCTTGTCCACCTGCTCCGGCCCTGATGGTCCTTCCCCAGACCCATGTCCCAGCCCCAATGGCCCTTCTCCTGCCTCCTTCCACCTTCTCCAGTCCTGATGATCCTTCTCCAGCCCTTGTCCGCCTTCTCCATCACCTCTGGCCCTTCTCCAGCCCCTGATGATCCTTCTCCAGCCCCTGATGATCCTTCTCCAGCCCTTCACCATCTTCTCCAGCCCCAATGGCCCTTCTCCAGCCCCTGATGGTCCTTCTCCAGCCCTTGTCCGCCTTCTCCGTCACCTCTGGCCCTTCTCCAGCCCCTGATGATCCTTCTCCAGCCCTTGTCCATCTTCTGCAGCCCCAATGGCCCTTCTCCAGCCCCTGATGATCCTTCTCCAGCCCTTGTCCATCTTCTCCAGCCCCAATGGCCCTTCTCCAGCCCCTGATGATCCTTCTCCAGCCCTTGTCCACCTGCTCCAGCCCTGACGGTCCTTCCCCAGACCCATGTCCCAGCCCCAATGGCCCTTCTCCTGCCTCCTTCCACCTTCTCCAGTCCTGATGATCCTTCTCCAGTCCTTGTCCACCTTCTCCATCACCTCTGGCCCTTCTCCAGCCCCTGATGATCCTTCTCCAGCCCTTGTCCACCTTCTCCATCACCTCTGGCCCTTCTCCAGCCCCTGATGGTCCTTCTCCAGCCCCTGATGGTCCTTCTCCAGCCCTTGTCCACCTTCTCCATCACCTCTGGCCCTTCTCCAGCCCCTGATGATCCTTCTCCAGCCCTTCACCATCTTCTCCAGCCCCAATGGCCCTTCTCCAGCCCCTGATGGTCCTTCTCCAGCCCTTGTCCGCCTTCTCCATCACCTCTGGCCCTTCTCCAGCCCCTGATGATCCTTCTCCAGCCCTTGTCCATCTTCTCCAGCCCCAATGGCCCTTCTCCAGCCCCTGATGATCCTTCTCCAGCCCTTGTCCACCTGCTCCGGCCCTGATGGTCCTTCCCCAGACCCATGTCCCAGCCCCAATGGCCCTTCTCCTGCCTCCTTCCACCTTCTCCAGTCCTGATGATCCTTCTCCAGCCCTTGTCCACCTTCTCCATCACCTCTGGCCCTTCTCCAGCCCCTGATGATCCTTCTCCAGCCCTTGTCCATCTTCTCCAGCCCCAATGGCCCTTCTCCTGCATCCTTCCACCTTCTCCAGCCCTGACGGTCCTTCCCCAGCCCTTGTCCACCTCCTCCATCACCTCCGGCCCTTCCTCACCTCCTCTTCCCCCTCTCCAGCCCTCCTCCACCCTCCCCAGCCCCGCTGGCCCTTCCTCGGCCCCTCTTCCCCCTCTCCAGTTTGGGGACAGCGGTGACACCCCCGTCTCACCCTCCCCACCCCGCTCGCCCCGTCCCACCCCAGGGGCTCCGGGGATGCTCCGGGCAGGGGCGGGGGGCGGGTGGCAGCACCGAGGGGTGGGTTGGGGCCCCAAATTCCCTCTGTGAACCGTGGTGGGAGTCGGGGGGCCCAGGAAATGCCGGGGGGTGGGATCGGGGCACCCCAAACTGGGGCACCCCCATGCCGCGGGGTCGGGGTACCCCTGGGTGGGGGGGACGGGGTACTCCCACCCCGTGGGACCGGACCCCCCCCACAGCCCGGGATCCGGGTAACCCCCCCACCCCAGCATCCTCCCCCCGGTGGGATCAGGGACCCCCCCCAAACCCCAGGACTGGGGTACCCCGATGTCAGGGGCTGGGACACCCCCGTGCCCCCGGGACTCCCCCGTACCCAGGAACTGGGGTCCCCCCACCCCACTGGAATGGGACACCCGCACCCCGCAGCATCAGGGGGTCCCGTCCCACCCCCTCCAGGATTGGGGGATCCCCCTGCCGCGGGGTCGGGGTCCCCCCCCAGCCCTGGGGACCCCCCCAGAAAAGGACTTGTCACCCCCCACCCCAGCCGAGCCCCTCACGGTGGCCAGGGGGCTTTTTGCTTTTTTTTTTGGGGGGGGGCTCACCTGCGGAGGTCCCCTCCGGGGGGTCCTGGGGGTCCTGGGGGGGCGGCTCCCCCTCCGTGTCCATCACCGCCGTCCCAGCACGCTCAGTCGGGGCGGGGGGACACGGACCCTGCCCGGGGGGGGAAGAAGCAGGCAAAACATTGGGGTGACGTGGGGGGGCACCCCAAGGGGGGGGTCCCGACCCCCCCGTGCCTCAGTTTCCCCTCCTGGTGCTGCAGGGGCAGGGGGGGCACAAGGCCAAAGGCTGAGGGCTGAAGCATCCCCCTCCCCATCCCGACAGCATCCCCCCCCCTCATGGAGGGACCCCCCCGGGATGAGGGGGGGGTCTACGCTCCCCCCGACCCTGCCCCGAGCGTCGCCGCCATCTCGGGGGGGGGAGCACCGGGAACGGGGGAAAAAGGGGGGGGGGTGCCCCGCCCGCCGTCCTTATTTGGGGGGGGGGTCCCGGTCCCGACTCACCGCTGCGCCCGGGGTTGGGGGGGTCCGGGGGGGGTCCGGGGGGCGGCGGTGGGGAGCGGCGGGCGGAGCGGAGCGGAGCGGGGAGGCGGCGGGCGGAAGGGCCGCCCCCGCCGGCACGGGCCGCCGCTGCCGCTGCTCGGTGCTCGGGGGGCTCCGGCCCCGCTGGGTGTGTGTGCCCCCCCACCCCCCCGATCCCGCCACGGGGAGGGGGTGGTCGGGCCTGGGGGGGGCGGGGGGAGATGGGGGGGCCGGGGGCGGCATCGCGGGGGTCGGGCTCGGCCCCGGGGCGCGGTTTGGGGTGTCCCCCCCCGCCACTCCGGTGTGTCTGGGGGGGGTCGGGGTGTGCCCCCCCCCGGTATGTCTGACAACTGGGGGGGGGAGCTGAGAGTCGGGGTCCTCCAGCACCCCCCAAGCCCCCCCAGATGTTTGCAGCTGGATGGAGCCGGCGGGGGCGGGGGGGGAGGGACGGGAGGAGGACTGGGACACCCAGTCCCCCCGCCCGCATTGGGACCCCCCCCAGCCCGGGCAGGAGGGACCCCCGGACCCCCCACCGCTATGGTTTGAACCCTCCCGCCCCAGCGGACTGGGAGCCGCTGGTTTGAACTGGTGGCCGCCATGGTCACGCCCCCCCCGGGTTTGGGGGGTGCCAGTCCCAGGGTCACGTGGCCGAGCTGTCACCGTGTCGGGGTGCTGGGACACCCAAGTGTCACCCAGAGCAGGGACACCCCGGTGCCACCCTCGCAGGGTCACCCCGGTGTCACCCAGCACCGCTGTCCCCACCCCTAACCCGGGGTGGGACCCGGGCCCGGGCTCGGGCCCGGGCCGCGCTGTGGGGCCGCGCCAGGCCCCGTTGCCATGGCGACACGAAGGCCCGAGGCGGGCGCGGTCCCCAGGGTCGCTGTTGGGGCCACCGGAACCCAGCGGGTGCGCAGGGAGAGGGCGGATTGGTGGAGAGCGGGGAGAGGGGCGGGGCTTGCGGGCGGGAGCTGTTCGCGATTGGAGGAGAACGACGGCCGGAGGGGGCGGGAGCGCCGGAAGTGGGAGCGGAAAAGCCGGAAGGAGGCGGATTCTCGAGGGACGCCGGGAGCTGGATTGGTGGAAGGGTGGGCGTGGCCTCTGCCTGCGCACGCGCTGTTGATGGCTCCGTCAGTTCCGGGTGGCGGCGATTTCCGCCTGCCGCTGGGCCTGGAGCGGCTGCCTTGGGACTGCGCGGATCCCCGGGACCCTCCCGACACCCTCCCTGCGACTCCCTCCCCTGCTCCTCCCTGCAGCTCTCGGGGCGGCTCTTCCCGCCCGTCCCCGCCGCAGCGAGTGGGGCGGGGCCCGGCCCGGCGGGGCCTGGCGCCGGGGGGGCTCGGCGAGGCCGCCCGGGGCATGCGGAGGCGGCGGCGGCCGGTGGGCCCGCACTATGTGGTACATCATGCAGAGCATCCAGAGCAAGTACTCGCTGTCGGAGCGGCTCATCCGCACCATCGCTGCCATCCGCTCCTTCCCGCGGGACAACGTCGAGGATCTCATCGGCAGGGTGAGCTGCCCCCGTGCCCCCCCGCCCCCGGCTCGCTCCGGCCCTGCAGCGCTCCTGGAGGACACGGGGGGGTTGTAGGGGAGGGGGCTGAGGTGGGGCACCCCCTCCCTGAGCCATCGCGGTGTCCCGGTGCTGCGGGGATGGAGTTCTGCCGCCGTTCTGCAGGCTGTGGGGGGCCTGGCCGGGCCGCGGGCATCACTCTGTGCTGCTTGAACGCCCGTCGGGGTGAGGGGCTTGGGGCTGGAGCCCCGGCCTTGCTCCCGCAGAGGGGTGTCTGGATCTTCCCGGGTCACTCTTAGGGACAGCGGAGAGTCCTGGCTGCCCTGATCCGGGTGGCAAAGGCTCCGCGGAGCATCTTAAACCTCCTCCCAGACCCCTGGCGACCCCCAAGGTTTAGCTCGGGCCTGTGTCCCCCCAGGGGATGCTCCCAGCAAGCTTTGCTGGTGGCTTTGGAGCAGCTGCGAGTTTCTTTACTGGAGCCTTGCTGGCATTTCCAAGCCCTCCACACTGTGCCCACTGCCGGCCTCGCACCAGCCCTCCCTCGTGATGCTGCTGGAGCAGAGACTCGGCACACGGTCCACAAACCTCCACACGGGTTGTACCGGACCCCTGCAGCTTCACAGGCATCGTTTAGTGATGATGGAATAATTAAAATCTCAGCTGGAAGCAGGGCCACGGGCTGGCCGGTGCTTTACTGGGCGGCGAACCTCAAAACAAGCCCCGGGGCGAGTGTTAACAGCGTCTCTGTGTTAATAATGCGGTTCTGAGGAGGCGCTGGGGGCTGCTGGGGGTGCAGAAGGTCCGAGAGCCGGTGGGTTTCACTAACGGCAGCCACGGTTTCCGGTGCTTCCCAGGGTGCGGACGTGAACTGCCTGCACGGCACCCTGAAACCACTGCACTGTGCCTGCATGGTGGCTGACGCTGACTGCGTGGAGCTGCTGCTGCAGAAGGGAGCCGAGGTAAAGAGCGGAACCATGGGCAGAAAATCCCACGACGAGTCCTTTGGAAAAAGGGGGTGGGGAGCCGGAGGGGTCGGGAGGTGGCGGCAGGGGCTGAGATTTGAGCCGCTGGTTTTGTGCTGCCTCACTGGGGAAAAGGGGCCCAGTTGAAGGTTTGTTGGCCCAGTAGGGAGGGAAATGTCCGTGCTTGGGGCACGAGATCTTGGGGCACTGCTTGTGCCGGGAGGGCGGGTGGTTTCGCGGTAGAAGCCTGAAGGAAGAACCCAAACCTCTTTATTCCCTGATTTTTGGAGCTTCCTTGGGTCTGCTGGCAGGTTGTACCGGTTGAAAAACCAAAAGCCCTCAGGACACGGTTCCTCCCAGAGGAGTTTTGTCTCCTCCAGAGGAAAACAAAAGGTGCTGGAGGTGGAGATGAGCGGAGGGCTGGAGTGAAATTAATTTAATTCAAAACCACAAAACCACGACTCATCACTGTTAGGGTAGGACAGAGAGAAAGAGAGAACAGGGCGATCCTAAAGGTATGAATATCCCTACACCTCCCCTCCACGCCACCCCTCCGCTGCCCTGAGCCCTCACACACGCGGTTGGTGCTGGAGGTGGAGTAGGGGGGATGCAGGAGTGGGGGGTGCAGCCCATGGAACCTCTGCCAGGAAGTTCCAGACTGGTCTGTGGGACAAACTTCCTCTGGCCCTGTGAGAGACAGCTTGGCACAGCCGCCCCCATCCCGTAGGGGGTGTCCATTGCGCCGGCCGGGTTCCGCAGCCCAAAGTCACCATGTCTCTGGGGGGATCCAGTTCTCCACGTTCCATCCTTGACACTCCCACCCGTCCTCTCTCCCCTTGCTGGGGATCAGTACGAGGGGTGGCAGCCCTGAGTTCCTGCATCCCAGACCCCTCTTTTCTCCCCTTTTGGTCAGTGATCAACCAAGTTCAAAGTCTACTGGCCACACAGAGGATCTTGACTGTCCCAGTATGTAGTTGAAACCAAGGTGACTGCTTCAGTGGTTCTCTCCCCTCTTTCGTCCTTCCCTTCCAAACAAAAAGAGCGCCCTGTGCCCAAACAAGGAAGACACAGCCCCCTTGCCCTGGAGCCGAATCCTAGACCCCGACGGGTTCAGTGTTGGGGCCTGTCCCCTTCAATGTCTTTATCAATGATCTGGATGAGGGGATCGAGGGCACCCTTGAGCAGTTGCAGATGACACCAAGTTGGGTGGGAGTGTGGATCTCTGGAGGGTCGGGAGGCTCCAGCGAGGGCTCTGGCCAGGCTGGGAGGCCACTGGGCCAAGGGGCAACCAGGGCAAGGGCCGGGTCCTGCCCTGGGGTCCCCCCAAGCCCCGGCAAAGCTCCAGGCTGGGGGAAAAGCAGCTGGAAACTGCCCCGGGGAAAAGGCCCTGGGGGCCAAGAAGGCCAATGGCCTGTGGGCTTGTGCCAGCCCTGGGATGGCCAGTGGGAGCAGGGCAGGGATGGTCCCCCTGCACTGGGGGCACTGGGGAGGTCACCCCTCGAGTGCTGGGTCCAGTCTGGGCCCCTCCCTGCCAGAAGGACCTTGAGGGGCTGGAGCGTGTCCAGAGAAGGGTCTGGACACCATGGAGGAGGGTCTGGAGACTGTCTGAGGAGCAACTGGGGGAGCTGGGGGGGTTGAGCTGGAGAACAGGAGGCTCCGGGGAGACCTTGTGGTTCTGGACAACTCCCTGACAGGAGGGTGGAGCGAGGAGAGGTCGGTCTCTGCTCCCCAGGACGAGAGGAACCGGCCTGCAGTTGCCCCAGGGCAGGTTGAGGTTGTCCCTGCGGAGCCATTTCTGTCCTGTTGGGGTTGTCCCATCCTGGCCCAGGCTGCCCAGGGCAGTGGTGGAGTCCCTGTCCCGGGAGGGGTTTCCCAGCCAGGTCGAGGTGGTGCTGCGGTACAGGGCTCAGTGGGGACCTGGCTGTGCTGGGGGAGCGGTTGCCTCAACCATCTTCAAGGTCTCTTCCATCCAGATGATTCTGTGACAACCCCCCACTCCCCACCTCATCCACTGAATAGGGAATGTGGAAACACTTTGGGGCTTCACTGTTGAAGCTTCCCCTGGAGCTGGGGAGCCTCAGCGACCCCCGCCCACCCCGCCCAAATCCTTCCTTCTCCCGCAGGTAAACGCCCTGGATGGCTACAACCGCACGGCCCTCCACTACGCAGCGGAAAAGGACGAGACATGCGTGGAGATTCTCCTGGAATACGGGGCGAACCCCAACGCGCTGGATGGCAACAAGGACACGCCGCTGCACTGGGCCGCCTTCAAGAACAACGCCGAGTGCGTGCGGGCACTGCTGGAGAACGGGGCGGCCGTCAACGCCCGCGACTACAACGACGACACGCCGCTGAGCTGGGCGGCCATGAAGGGCAACCTGGAGAGCGTCAGCGTCCTGCTCGACTTCGGGGCCGAGGTGAGGGTGGTGAATCTGAAGGGTCAAAGCCCCATCTCACGGCTCGTGGCGTTGCTGGTGCGGGGCTTGGGGACGGAGCGCGAAGATTCCTGCTTCGATCTCCTCCATCGAGCCATCGGACACTTTGAGCTGCGGAAAAACGGCAGCATGCCCTGGGAGGTGACGAGGGATCAGCAGCTCTGCCAGAAGCTCACCCTGCTCTGCTCGGCACCCGGCACACTGCAGACGCTGTCGCGGTACGCCGTGCGCCGCAGCCTGGGCGTCCGCTTCTTGCCGCGGGCTGTGGAGCAGCTGCCCCTGCCCACCTGCCTCAAGGAGTATGTGCTGCTCCTCAGCTGAGCCCCGGAACGGTCGGCTGCTCCCTGGGGTGGGGGTTCCACCTCCCTGGTGCTCAGCCCGCTCAGCTCCTCTGCAGCCACTTCCCCGTCTTGGCACTCCCCTTGATTTCGGCCTCATGAGATGAAGGATCGCCCGTGAATGGCAAATTATATCCCAGCTCTTGGATTAACCTCTATTTTTCCCTATTTTTTTTAGCATTGGGGAAAGGACAACTCTCAAGGTGCAGGGAGAGTGGGGAAACCCCTTCTGTGAGGTGGAAAAGAAAGGGGGTGGGGGTGTGTGGACATGGAGAAGTGCTGTGGGACGTGTTGGCTGGAATCACGGTGGAAAAACCCACCACGTTGTTCCTCAGGGACAACCTCAACCTGCCCTGGGGCAACTGCAGGCCGGTTCCTCTCGTCCTGGGGAGCAGAGACCGACCCCCACCTCGCTCCACCCTCCTGTCAGGGAGTTGTCCAGAGCCACAAGGTCTCCCCGGAGCCTCCTGTTCTCCAGCGCAACCCCCCCAGCTCCCCCAGTTGCTCCTCAGACAGTCTCCAGACCCTCCTCCATGGTCTCCAGACCCTTCTCTGGACACGCTCCAGCCCCCGGCACCCCAGGGCAGGACCCGGCCCTTGCCCTGGTTGCCCCTCAGCCCAGTGGCCTCCAGCCTGGCCAGAACCCTCGCTGGAGCCTCCAGCAGCTCCACACTCCCACCCAACTGGGAGCCATCTCCAAACTGGCTGAGGTGCCCTCGATCCCCTCGCCCGGATCGTTGGGGATGTTGAACAGAACCGGCCCCAGTACCGAGCCCTGGGGAACACACTGGGGACCAGCACCAACTGGGTTTCCCCTGCTTTTGCCGCACAATACCCTCCCCAGCTCTTCCTTTGCTTCAGTTTCTCCCCCTGAACTCGCCCTTTGCAGTTGATTTTATTTCTCTGATTTTGGGGGCAGCGGTGGGACCCCCGTAGTGGCGGGGGGTCTGTCCTGCCTCGTTCCCTCCCGGCGTCCCACCGTGTTCCCCGAAATAAAGGGCTTGTGGGTGCATGTCACCCCCTCAGGGTCAGTGAGGCAGCGCTGGGGGGGGTCCTCCCGGCTTCTTCGGGGTCCCCCTGACTGGGGAGGGTGCGTCGGGGCGGGGTTGAGGGTGCTGCTGGGGTTTTGCTCCCGGTCCCATCTCTGAGAACCGTCATGCGGAGACGCCTCGTTAAACTCTCGCACCGATGAGTTCTGTGGGGGTTTTACCGTGACCCGGCCCCCACCTCACGGCTCCCCCACTGTTCTGCAGGGGTTTTGGGCGTCTGGACCCTCACCATTTTCTTCCTGGGAAATGAGGCCGTGGGGACCAGGGCTGCGCGGGGGGCTCGGAGCCGCCTTCCCACGAGGTGGGGGGGGTTGAGCGCCAGAGGGTCGGAGCCCGCTTCATGTTTGCCACCATGAGCGAGGGAGGGTTTATTGAAGCAGCTTCATTCTGAATTCCGAACGCTAAAGCAGGGGCTCGACCCACCCCACCCCGCTCGCCCCCGGCTCATCGTGACGGGGGGAACCCAATTTCTCTTCAAAAAGCCTAAAAAATACCTAAACCAACCCCAAACTCCCCCTGTGCTTCGGGAAAACGGCTCTCTGGGTGAGGCAGTGGGTGCCTTTGGGGCGGGGAGGTGCTGCCCGGCTTCTCCGGTGATCCTGAGCTGGGTTCGGGGACCCTGAGCTGGTTTCGGGGACCGTGAACTGCTTTCGGAGCCTCCCCGGGGCACCACGGGCTCCGGGGCCGGGGGGGAAGCCACGCGCTGGTGTTAGATGGTGGCCTCGAGGGCCATGTTCTTGCGGTGGACGTGCTCCAGGTGGGCTTTCTCCGAGGTGTCCAGCTCGATGTTGTACTTGGCCAGGATCTTGAGGATGGGCCGCAGCTTCAGCCACCACTGCTCCTTAGGGATGCGGTGCCTGCGGAGCCGGGGCGGTGGGTTCGGGAGAGCCAACGGCGCCACCGTCCCGGCCGGGGTTGAGCCAGCCTGGGGCTGGAGGATGGTCTCAAGGGTTGGGAAGGGGAAAAATCAAGGTGGGGGGCACCTACTCAAAGTCCGTCTGCTCCTTGAGCTCGGTGATGGGCTGGAAGACGAGGCTGCGCTTGCGCATGCCCAGCAGACAGGCCGAGTTGGGGGTGTTGGCGAAGATGCGGCCTGGGAGAGGCGGGGGGAACCGTTATGGACCCCCCTGGGAGCGGGGAGACCCCCCCCCCCTCCAAAATCCTTCAGGGAGGTTCTTTGTGGGGAGGGATTGGGAAGGGCGGGGGGCAGCACCCACCGTGCCGGGAGCACTCCTTGATCTTGCCGGTGATCCAGGCCACTGCCTTGGCCCCCATCTTGGTGCCGAAATTCCTGTCGAAGGGGGTCGGGGTGCCGCCCTGCGCCGGGAAACATCGGGGGGTGAGCAAGGAGAGACCCCGGGCGAGGGTCTCCTGGCCCTCGGGAGGGTCCGTTACCTGCTGCATGTGGCCCAGCACGTTCTTGCGGCAGTCGAAGATGCCTTTGCCCTCCTCAGAGTAGAGGTTGTAGATGAAATCCGTGGTGTAGTTGTCGTTGCACCGCTCATTCCTGTGCCGCGGGAAGGAGGTGGGCACACGGCGGGGGGGTGACACGAGCGTGGCAGGTCTCAACGACCCCCCCTCAGCACATCCCACCCCACCCCAGGGACGCACCTGAGCACCAAGCCCCTCTTCACCGTTGTCTTCATCTTCTCGGTCAAATGCTCCACGTTGACCTACGTGAAGGGCATTGAGGGCGGGGGGTGACACAAAACGCGGCCCTCGGGGTGCCGAGTGGGGGAGGATAGGAGGTGTTTTGGGGTGGGGGGGTCCCCAACCTGCAGATCGCGGATGCTGAAATGCTCCTCGAAGATGTAGGCGGCGTCGGCGCCGCCCGCCAGCCCGGCCATGGTGGCCAAGTAGCCGCAGAAGCCGCCCATGGTCTCGATGATGAAGACGCGGCGCTTGGTGCCGGCCGCCGACTGCTTGATGCGGTCGCAGGTCTGGGGGGGGGGTGGGGGGTTAACAGGGGTCGTTCGAGGGGGAGGGGGCGGGCAGGGGGGGTCGGCGCACCGTGGTGATGGTGTTGAGCGCGGTGTCGGCGCCGATGCTGAAGTCGGAGCCAGGGACGTTGTTGGAGACGGTGGCAGGGATGATGCAGAGCGGGATGCAGAGCTCCTCGAAGCGGGTCCTGCCCTCCATCAGCTCCAGGCTGCCCGTGAAGGCCTGGGGGGGTGTGCGGGGGGGGTTTGCTGGGTGGGGGGGTCCATCACCCCGCTGGCCACACCCCGCCGTCACCGCCGGCCGCCCACCTCAAAGCCGCCGATGATGATGAGCCCGTGGATGCCGAAATTGCTGATGTTGGCACTGATCTCCTCAAAGTATTTCTTGGGCAGGGTCCTGGGGGGGGGGAACCACCCTGGCTGAGCCTGCCCAGGGTGGGGGGCACCCCCTGGGGACCCCCCCGGGGGATTCCCCCGGAGAGGAGCGTTACCTCTTTGTCCCCAGTTTGGATCCTCCCAGCCCAGTCCAGCTGCCGACCTGCTCCCAGCTGATCTCTTCCACCTTGGGGTGGTGGGGAGGGAAGCAGCCAGTTAGAGGGGGGCAGGAGGAGGATTTTGGGGGGCACCGGCCCAGCCATGACCGGATTGGGGTCACCCGGTGCCCCCCCCTTCAGGCTGGGGTGGGGACAACAGCGGGGTGAACCATAGTAGGGCTAGGGGATCCCTATACCAGGGGATCCCCATCCTGGGGGACACCTATCAGGAGGGATTCCCCATCCCAGGGGATCCCCACCCTGGCAGGATTCCCCATGTCAGGGGATCCCCACCAGGGGATCCGTATCATTCGGGATCCCCATCATAGGGGGATTCCCCATCCTGGGGGAATTCCCCATTCCAGGTGATCCCCATCCCAGGGGAGTCCCCATCCCAAGGGATTCCCCGTTTCAGGGCATCCCCATCCCAGGGAATCCCTACCCTGGGGGGATTCCCCATCCCAGGGGATCCCCATCCCAAGGGATTCCCCATCCAATGGGATTCCCTATCCCAGGGGATCCCCATCCCAGGGGATCCCCACCCTGGGGGGATTCTCCATCACGGGGAATCCCCATCCCGGGGGATTCCCCTCAGAGGATCCTCATCCCTACAGGGCTGTGACTGCAGCTTTTTGCGCCCCCCTCCACCCCGGGGGGGCCTCACCTGCCCGAAGGCGAGTCCCTCGAAGCCGTCGTGCACCGCCAGCATCCGGTGGCCGTGGATGAGGCCGATGCGCACGGTGGCCCTGACAGCCGCGTTCATGCCGGCGGCCGGGGCGCCCACATTGAGCACCGCCAGCGTGTGGCCGCTCTGGGGGGACCAGTGAGAATGAGCCGGCGTGGGGGGTTTGTGGGGTTTGTGGGGGGCATCATGGAGTTTGGGGGGGTCCCCAGCGCCCCCTCCCCACTGCCATACCTTGGTGGAGGGTGGGCGGATGTGGGCCAGCAGCTTGTAGACATTCCAGTTGTTTTGGAAGCTCCTGGAAATGGCGGGGCAAGAAGGTGGGTGTGGGAGTCCTGGTGGGGGCTGGATCCATGGGGGGGGCGGAGCTGGGGGGTGGGCTGGGACAGGGGGCAGATGCTCACTGGCCCCGCAGCTTCAGGGCGTCTTCAAAGCGTCCCTCGTTCATGGCCGTCGTCACGTCTTTGGTCTGTGGGGAGCGAAGGGGGGAGGTTACACCGATCCAGTTGGGTTTACACCAAACTGGTTGGGTTGACACCAATCCGGGGGGTTTTACACTGCGCCAGGTGGGTTTACACCGCCCCGGTTGGGTTTATGTTGGGTTTACACCGCCCCGGTTGGGTTTATGTTGGGTTTACACCGAGCTGGTTGGGTTTGCGCTGTGCCAATTGGGTTTACACTGCCCCAGTTGGGTTTATGTTGAGTTTACACCACACCGGTTGGGTTTATATTGGGTTTACACCACACCAGTTGGGTTTGCGCTGCCTTGGTTGGGTTTACCCTGTACTGGTTGGGTTTACGTTGGGTTTACACCGCCTTGATTGGGTTTATGTTGGGTTTACACCACACTGGTTGGGTTTACATTCGGTTTGCCCTGAGCCAGTTGGGTTTACACCACGCTGGCTGGGTTTGCACAGCCCCGGTTAGATTTATGGTGGGTTTACACTGTGCCGGTTGGGTTTACACCACCGCAATTGGGTTTATGTTGGCTTTACATCGCCCTGGTTTGGTTTCTGTTGGGTTTACACCACACCAGTTGGGTTTACACCACCCTGGTTGGGTTTATGTCGGGTTTACACAGAGCCAGTTGGGTTTACACTGCCCGGTTGGGTAACACCCACCCATGGGGGTCCTGGGGGTTGCTCCTGGGGGTCCCATCCCCATGTCCCCCCTTCTACTCACCACCTGGACACACTCCATCAGGGGCAGGCGCACGGCCTGGTTGCCCGAGAGGCTGACGACGCAGGCGGGGGTGTCAGGGGTCCCCTCCAGCAGAGCCATGACGGCCTCCACCCCCATCCGGCTGCCCTGCGGGGACACCAATGGGGACGGGCACAGCCACGGGGGCATCACCCCCCACCCCAACCTCCCTTTTCCCCATGGCAGGGGCGGGGGGAGCTGCCCACCAGGATGCGGTCGAAGGCGGAGGGCGTCCCGCCGCGCTGGACGTGGCCCAGGATGGTGACGCGGGTGTCGTAGCCCAACCGTTTCACCACCAGCTGCAAGACAAGGACGCGCCTGGATCCGGCCCCGCCGCGGCAGGGGGTTGGGATCCAACCAAGGGGGCTTCCCCCCCGCCCCGTCCCCACTCACGGCTTTGATGTCATCGGAGGTGATGGCCTTGCCGTGCTTGTCGATGGCGCCTTCAGCCACGATGATGATGTTGAGCCGGGAGCCGCCCAGGCGGGTCTGGGGGGTGAGAAGGAGACGGCAGAGTTGGGGGGCGATACCGGCGATGGCACCCGGGCACCTACCGGCGCCCGTCCCACCTCCGTCAGGCGCCGGCACAAGTGGTCCTCCCAGTCGTCCTCAGGCGGGGACTCGGGGATGAAGACCCAGTCGGCGCCGCAGGCCAGGGCGGTGATGAGGGCCAGGTAGCTGGAAACGGGGCAAAAACCGGCCGGTTCGGGGTTTTTTGGTTTTTTACCTATTTTCTTTACCGGGAGCCGGGGGGCGGTGCCAGGACGTACCCGCAGTGGCGACCCATCACCTCCAGCACGAAGGTCCGCTGGTGGCTGTGGGAGACACCTTGAGTGGGTGCCTGCAGTGAGGGGTCCCCATAGCCCCCACACCGTGGAGGGGGTGTGGGGGTCCATGAGGGGTTCCCCGGGCGCGTGGGGCGTTCCCCAGGGGGTCCATGGGGGGTTCCCTGGAGGGTTCCCCAGGGGATTCCCTGGGGGTTCATGGGAGGTTCCCCAGGGGGTCTGTGGGGGCTTCCATGGGGTGTTCGTGGGGAGTTCCCAGGGTGTTTCCCAGGGGCTGGGGGGGTTCCCTGGGGACTTCCTGGGGGGTTCCCAGGGGGATTTCCCTGGGGTTCTAACCCGAACCCTGGAGTGTTCCCCGGGGGGTTCCTGGGGGGTTCCCTGGGGGCGGTTCTTAGGGGGTTCCCTGGGGGGTTCCTGGGGGGTTCCCTGGGGAGGTTCCCCGGGGGGTTCCCTGGAGGTTCCTGGAGGGTTCCCAGGGGTTTCCCCTGGGGTTTCCCCGGTCACCTCTGGGCCGTGGTGGTGATGGCGTCGACGATCTCAATGATGCGGTGGAGCGCCGAGTCGGTGCCGATGGTCATGTCGGTGCCGCAGAAGTCGTTGTCGATGGAGCCCACCATGCCCACGATGTTGAGGAAGCGCGAGCGCTGCTCCTCCGCCTGCGTGATGCCGCCTGGGGCGGGGGGAAACGCCACGGTGGGGGAAAAAATCGTGATTTGGGGGAAAAAAAGACAGTTTGGGGAAAAATCCCACGACTTTGGGGAAAAAAACTGGTTGGGTAAAAAAACCTTGTGATTTGGGTAAAAAACTCCAATTTGGGTACAAAACCCTCCCGGTTTGGGTGAAAAAAACCACAATATGGATAGAAATCCCCCGATTTCGGTAGAAAACCCACGATTTGGGTCCAAAATCCCTCA
Organism: Bucorvus abyssinicus; assembly: GCA_009769605.1. Classification (NCBI taxonomy): domain Eukaryota; kingdom Metazoa; phylum Chordata; class Aves; order Bucerotiformes; family Bucorvidae; genus Bucorvus; species Bucorvus abyssinicus. Next base: position 13,904,053 of record CM020050.1, on the reverse strand, counting down.
ATTTGGGGTAGAAACCCCCTTGATTTGGATTCAAAACCCCCTCATTTGGGTAGAAACCCCCTGATTTGGGTAGAAACTCCGTGATTTGGGTCCAAAAGCCCTGATTTGGGTCCAAAAGCCCCTGATTTTTTTTTCCCCCCATTTTTTTGGGGGGTGTGTCCTCCCCCCACTCACCCATTTTGACCAGCTCGGCCAGAAGGCTGCTCCACTCGGCGCGGAAGGTGTCGGCGCCGGTCAGGCTGCCGTCGCCGCCGATGACGCACAGGTTGGTGATGCCGCGTCTCACCAGGTTACGGGCGGCCTTGAGACGTCCCTCGCGCGTCCGAAAATCCTGGCAGCGGGCGCTGCCGATGACCGTGCCCCCCTACGGGACCATCCGGATGGGTGCCTGGGACCCTCGCGTCCGTCCGTCTGTCCGTGCCAGCGGCCGGGGACGCCGCGGCGCTGGGTGGACGCCGAGCGCTCACCAACTGCAGCATCATGGAGACGCTCTCCCACGTGGCCTCCTTGATGTGGTCCCCACCGTCCACCAGCCCCTGGTAGCCCTGGGAAAGGGGGGGGACAGACGGACAGACAGACAGACCCTCTGTTAAAGCAGCACACCCCCTATAAGGTGTTTTTGGGGGGTGTTGGGATTATTCGGGGAGGGGGGGACGGGGTCGGCGCTGACCTCGTGCACGAAGTAGACCTTGGCGCCGGTGTAGATGCCCACCCGCACCACGGCGCGGACGGCCGCGTTCATGCCTGGGGGCGGCGAGGAGGAGGAGGAGAAGGGTGTCACCCCATGGGGACCCCCCCTAAGGGACCCCCCCACCGCGGTGTCACCAGGCTCGGTCCCCCCGTCCCCCCCCCAGCAGCTGCCCTGGGTTATTTTTGCCCCGGTGACATTTACCGCCGGCGCCGCGTGACACCCGGTGATGAGCTGGGGGGGGGTGTCAAGCGGAGACCCCGTGGGCCGAGTGAGCGCCCCCCCACCAACCTAGGGTGCCCCCCCATCTGTGGTACCCCCCCCCACACCAGCAGTAGCCCCCACCCCTGAGGTACCCCCCACCCCTGGGGCCACCCGGGCAAAGGACACATTTTGGGGTGAATCCGTGCGGTTTTGGGCAACTCCGGTGCTGGCTCCGTGCCGGGGCGCTGCCACTGTCCCCTTTAACCCCCCTAAATTTTGGCACCCCCCCAAACTCAACCCCCCCCCCCGTCCCCTCAAGGTCACCCCAAACCCCACCTCAACCAGGCCCCAAAGTCCCATTTTCCCCCATTTTTGCCCCAAAACGGAGCCGGACCCCCCCCGCTTTGGGGGTCCCGGGGGTGGGGGGTCCCTTACCCTGAGCGTCCCCCCCCGAGGTGAGGACGGCGATGGCTTTGCCGGCTCCCAGGCTCCCGGGGCTCCCAGCCCCCACCGTCGGCGGCATCTTCCCGGCTGCAAAAAGGGGGAAATTGGGCAAAAAGTGGCCAAATTGGGCAAAAAGTGCAGGAAAAAAAAGGGGTGGGGTGGGGGGTGTTGCGCTGGCACCCCCCGAGTGGCACCTGATGAGTGACACCCCCCGAGTGGCACCGCACAAGTGACACCCCCCGAGTGGCACCCGGCGAGTGGCACCCGCTGCCCCGGCAGCACCTAAATGGGGCCTGGGGGGGGGGGGGGGGCAGAGGGACGGCCCCGCTGGGGGGGGCACGGGGGGGGCACTGGCCTGTGCGTACTGGTCTGTGCTCCGTACTGGTGCCAGTCTGTCTGTACTGGTGCCAGTCTGCTCTCCGTACTGGTGCCAGCCTGTATTCCCTGGTGATTCCAGTCTGCTCTCTGTACTGGTACCAGTCCATCCTCCTTACTGGTACCAGTCTGAATTCCCTGCTGGTACCAGTCTGTCCTTACTGGTACCAGTCTGTCCTCCTTACTGGTACCAGTCTGAATTCCCTACTGGTACCAGTCTGTCCTTACTGGTACCAGTCTGTCCTCCTTACTGGTACCAGTCTGAATTCCCTGCTGGTACCAGTCTGTCCTTACTGGTACCAGTCTGTCCTCCTTACTGGTACCAGTCTGAATTCCCTGCTGGTACCAGTCTGTCCTTACTGGTACCAGTCCATCCTCCTTATTGGTACCAGTCTGAATTCCCTACTGGTACCAGTCTGTCCTTACTGGTACCAGTCCATCCTCCTTATTGGTACCAGTCTGAATTCCCTACTGGTACCAGTCTGTCCTTACTGGTACCAGTCCATCCTCCTTATTGGTACCAGTCCATCCTCCTGACTGGTACCAGTCTGAATTCCCTGCTGGTTCCAGTCTGCCCAGCTTGCTGGCACCAGTCTGCTCACACCGCTGGTTCCAGTCTGTCCTTACTGGTTCCAGTCTGTCCTCCTTACTGGTACCAACCTGTTCTCCCTACTGGTTCCAGTCTGCCCTCCCTGCTGGTTGCAGCCTGCCCTCCCTGCTGGCACTGACCTGGCGGCCGCCCCGCCCTGGGGAGGAAGGTGAGGAAGAGGAGGACGGCGGCGAGGGAGAGGGCGGCCGCCAGGAGCCGCGAGGCCTCGGGGAACAGCTCGGGGACGGCCACCATGGCGCGGCCACCACTGGCCACCACCGGTCACCAGCGGTCACCACCGCCGGCCACCAGCAGCGGCCGCCCGCGCCGCCGCGCCGGGATGAGCTATAATGGGATCGGCTGTAATGGGATCGGCTGTACTGGGATCGAATGGCTGTACTGGGATTGACGGTAACGGGATCGGCCGGAACGGGATCGAATGGCTGTACTGGGATCGAATGGCTGTACTGGGATTGACGGTAACGGGATCGGCCGGAACGGGATCGAATGGCTGTACTGGGATCGAATGGCTGTACTGGGATCGAATGGCTGTACTGGGAGTGCCTGCAGGGGCCGGCTGTACCGGGACCGACTGTACTGGGACTGGCTGTACTGGGACCGACTGTACTGGGACCGACTGTACTGGGACAGGCTGTACTGGGATTGGATGTACTGGGATTGGATGTACTGGAATTGGCTGTACTGGGACCGACTGTAATGGGACAGGCTGTACTGGGATTGGCTGTACTGGGACTGGCTGTACTGGCATTGGCTGTACTGGGACCGACTGTAATGGGACCGACTGTACTGGGACTGGCTGTACTGGGATTGGATGTACTGGGATTGGATGTACTGGGACTGGCTGTACTGGGACCGACTGTAATGGGACAGGCTGTACTGGGACCGGCTGTACTGGGATTGGCTGTACTGGGACTGGCTGTACTGGGATGGCTGTACTGGGACCGGCTGTACTGGGATTGGCTGTACTGGGACTGGCTGTACTGGGACCGGCTGTACTGGGACCGGCTGTACTGGGACTGGGTGTACTGGGATTGGCTGTACTGGGACCAACTGTAATGGGACTGGCTGTACTGGGACCGGCTGTACTGGGATTGGCAGTACTGGGACCAACTGTAATGGGACTGGCTGTACTGGGACTGGCTGTACTGGGATTGGCTGTACTGGGACTGGCTGTACTGGGATTGGCTGTACTGGGACTGGCTGTACTGGGACCGGCTGTACTGGGATCGGCTGTACTGGGACCGGCTGTACTGGGACTGGCTGTACTGGGACCGGCTGTACTGGGATCGGCTGTACTGGGACCGGCTGTACTGGGACTGGCTGTACTGGGACCGGCTGTACTGGGATCGGCTGTACTGGGATCCCATGGCTGTACTGGGAGTGCCCGCAGGGACCAGCTGTAATGGACCAGTTATAGTGGGACTGGCTGTAATGGGGTCGCCTGTACTGGGACCAGCCAACCCACGGGGACTCCACGGGGTGACCCCACACAGGGTGCCCCCCCCATAGGGTGACGGTACCCCACAGGGTGTCCCCCCCCGCGTAGAGTGACACCCCCCCCCCCAGGCGCGCCCCCTCCATGGGCTGCCCCCACCGGGACCGCCGCGCCGCCAGGGGGCGCGCTCCTCGCCCCGCCTCTCACCCAGGGCGCAGGCGCGTCCCGCCCAGAGCGCCCCGCGCCTTTTTCCGCCCCGCGCCGTCACTTCCGGCTCCGCCGCGCCTGGCCTCGACTTCCCCTTCCGTCCGCCTCGTTGCCGGCAGCCGCCAACCGAGCCCGGGAAAGGCGCGCGCTCCCTCAGCACACTTCCGCTTCCGGTAGGACCACCAGGTCGGGCCGGGGGGTGGGCAGCGGCGGGAGCGGCGGGGTGGGCTCAGCCCCGGCCCGCGGCTCCAGGGCGGCGAACCGGCCCCCGGCCGAGCGCAGCGTGTGCGAGGCCCCGGTACCGCCTCAGGGGGTGAACGCCGGGAGGCCTCGGCCGGGCTCGCTCTGCCCGGCGGGCGCCCCGAGGCCGCCGCCAGCCCGTTTCAGGCGCTGACCAGTGGGGCCGTGCCTTCCCCTGACGTTTTTCTGGTTGTATTCGCTTTTTAGAAGGAAACCGGCGGCGCCCGCGTCCCTGAGCCGGCCCGGCACCGCGGGACAGCGCCTGCTCCGCCGCTTCTCCCCCGCCGTCTCCGGCGGGGCCTGACGGGGGCTCTTCTTCGTCCTATGCGGCCGCGGAGCCCATGAGGATGGAGGCCCGGGAAGCGCCGCGGGCCGGCCACGGCTCCGCGTTCAAGGCCTTTCCCCCGCCCGCAGCGGCCGGGCTGCGGGATCGACTCTCCGCATCGGACGCTAAGGTGAGGAGACCGGGTGATCCCTGCCCGCGGTCCCCGGGGCTCCCCCTGGTCACTCTGTGCACGTGGGAGGTGATTCGGGGGCTTCCTCTGGTCCTTTTTTCTCTCCCGTGGATATCCCCGTGGCTCGGGGGTGCCCCGGGGGGCTTGGCTCGGGGGTGCCCCGGGGGGCTTGGCTCGGGGGTGCCCCGGGGGGCTTGGCTCGGGGGTGCCCCGGGGGGCTTGGCTCGGGGGTGCCCCGGGCATCCCCCAGCCTTGAGTCCCCACTCCGCAGGTGGTTTTGGTTGGGGACACCCAACCCCTCTGCACCGTGACAGCCCCATTCGTCACTGCTGGACACCTCAGACCCAGCATCCCGCCTGGAACTCGCCCACGGGGGGCTGCATTGTCGGCGTGTTGTTACCCCAATAATCGCTAGTTTACACTGAGGTGGTCGGGGAGGAGCCCTGACGTGCCTGTCCCTGCCGCAGCTTTACCTCTGCGGGGCTTTTCCGCCGCTAAACCCTGCGCTCTCCTCATGCAGTTTGTCCCCAACAAGCTCAGCAGCTTTGCCTGCCCCGCTGGAAACGCGTCCTGCGCCCTCAATTACAGCCCAGGTAAGACTTTTTCTGCCCTAAATGCCATTTTGGGGGCTGTTCCCTCCCCTGGGCAGCTCCTGGAGGAAGCTGCGGCTCTTTCCTCACCACTGCTGGATTTTTTTTCTCTTCCAGAAGTTCCCTGCCCCGAGAGCTACCGGGCGCCGGGGGAGCCTCGAGCCTTCGACTCCAGCGCCAATGGGCAGTGGAGGGGCTTGGTCCCCCCGCTGACCCCCGTCCCACAGAAGCCGAGGGTGAGCCGAGGTTCTTACCTGGAAGCTCGCAAAGCCCCCAGGTACGTCCAGCCCTCCCCGGGGGAGCTTCACCGGGAGGTTTTTACCCTCGTGAACCACCGGGGTCGATCCAGAGTGGATCCGGGGGGGAAATAGCTGCAGGCGTCGAGGTTGGCTGCATCTGGAGGTGCCTTTTGGTGGTTTTGAGACGGTGTAACCCACCTCTCATGGTGGTCGGTAGTATAAAGGATCGGTGTACTGGGAGTGCTGGGATGAGACTGGGAACATCATTATGCTGCTGGGGCAGAAATAAGGCAGAATTTGGGGAGAAGATTTATCATTTTGGGATGCTGGTGAGTGCAGGCAGTACTGGGCACAGGAGCTGGTTTTGCCACTGGTGTAAATTTATTGCTGCTTCAGACCATCCCAAACCAGGTCGAGACTTTGATTGCTCCTGAACATCACGATTGCAAAAGGGGGAAAAGGAATTTCAGCCCCTGGGTGTTTTTCCCCGGGCTGGTGGCTGAGCCTGAGCGTGGGGAGCGGCTGCTGAACCCCAGCGCCGGCAGCAGGGGGGGTCTCCGGGCCGGCTTCAGCCCTTTCGTGGTGCCTGGATGGCAGTGGGAGCTGGTGGAACTGGTAGAGCTGGTGGGAAATGCTGGATTTCAGGCCATGGCTCTGCGGCCTCCAGTGCCACCTGCTGGCATCCGCCTCAGTGGCACATCGAGCTGGTGGAGAACCAGAGACCACCTTTGAAATGGGTCTTTACTGGGTAAAAACTGGCTGGATGGCTGGGCCCAGACTGGTGGGGACTGGAGTCAACTCCAGTCGGTGCTGGTCCCCATGGGAGTTCCCCAGGGCTTGGTACTGGGGCCGGTTCTGTTCGACATTCCCAACGATCCGGGCGAGGGGATTGAGGACACCTCAGCCAGTGGCAGAGACCCCCAGTTGGGTGGGAGTGTGGTGCTGCTGGAGGCTCCAGCGAGGGCTCCCGCAAGGGAGCCGCGTCCTGCCCTGGGGTCCCCCCCAAGCCCCAGCCACGCTCGAGGCTGGGGGAAGAGCAGCTGGAAACTGCCCGGGGAAGAGGCCCTAGGGGCCAAGAAGGCCAACGGCCTGTGGGCTTGTGTCAGCCCTGGGGTGGCCAGTGGGAGCAGGGCAGGGATGGTCCCCCTGCACTGGGGGCACTGGGGAGGCCACCTCTTGAGTGAGGCCACCCCTTGGGTCCAGTCTGGGCCCCTCCCCACCAGAAGGACGTTGAGGGGCTGGAGCGTGTCCAGAGAAGGGTCTGGACACTATGGAGGAGGGTCTGGAGACCGTCTGAGGAGCAACTGGGGGAGCTGGGGGGGTTGAGCTGGAGAACAGGAGGCTCCGGGGAGACCTTGTGGTTCTGGACAACTCCCTGACAGGAGGGTGGAGCGAGTTGGGGTCGGTCTCTGCTCCCCAGGACAAGAGGAACCGGCCTGCAGTTGCCCCAGGGCAGGTTGAGGTTGTCCGTGCGGAGCCATTTCTGTCCCTCTGGGGTTGTCCTGTCTTGGCCCAGGCTGCCCAGGGCAGTGGTGGAGCCCCCGTCCCGGGAGGGGTTTCCCAGCCAGGTTGAGGTGGTGCTGCGGGACAGGGCTCAGTGGGGACCCGGCGGTGCTGGGGGACACTGGGACTGGAGGGGCTCCGAGGGCTTCTCCAGCCCCGACAACTTGGTGATTCTGTCTTAAAACGCTCATTTTGGTCACAGCCCGGTGGTCTCCCTCTTGGCTGGGTTTGGGGATGGAGGGGGATGGAGTTACAGACCAAACCAAGCACAGAGTCAAATAAAAGTGTTTTTTTTTACCTCTCCTGGCAGCGGGACATCCAACAGCTTTGTGGGGAAGTCCAACCCCCACTGCCATGCCTCGGCCTTTCCCATCAAACCCGCTCCCAGCCCCTCCTGGAGCGGGCCCTGCCGCCGCAGCCTGCTCAGCCCCAAGAAAACGCCCCGGCGCTTCATCAGCACGGCGGAAGAGGTGAGGGGAGGGCCGGGAGGGTCTGTGGGGGTGGGTTTGTCCGAGGAGGTGGCTTTGGGGACACTGTGAAGGGCTTGAGGCGAGTGCTGGCCTCGGCTCTGCTCACCTCCTTGAACACCTCAGGGGCCCCGGAAGTGCTTCCACTGCAAAAATCTCTGTTTTTACCCCTATCCCCTCTCTCTCCGTGGTGTCTTGCTGAAACCCCGTTGGCTGGTGCTTTCCCCGCAGACCGTCCGAGAGGAAGAGCGCGAGATCTACAGGCAGCTGCTGCAGATGGTCACAGGAAAACAGTTCTCCACCTCCAAGCCCTCCTCACTCTTCCCGTTTCATCTGTGAGTCTGCTAACGGCCCTTCCCGGCCCCCCAGCCCCGGGTGGACCCACTGGGAACTGACTTCCCGCTTCCTCCTAGATCCAGGTGTTCCCATTCCAGCAAAACCCTCCTGAAGGAACCTCCCAGCACCAACTCGAAGCTGTTTGAAGCTCCCAGCGTGGCGGCAGCCGGTTCAGCACCCGCCGGCCTCGGGGCGCGGGAGCAGCCATCGCACAAAGCCCCGCTCTACTCCCCGCCCAGTTACACCCCCAGTGTCTTCACCTCCAGTAACTCCACGGCCCAGCAGCAGCCAGAAAACCTCCCAGCATCCAACACACAGTCTGAAGGTAAAAAAAAAAACCTCAAGCAAATGAAAACGAACCCAAAATGACCCCCCCGGAACAGGGCAGTCGGCTCTGATGATGGGGCCAAACCCACTCTGCATTTGGGCTTGTGACGGTCACGACATTCAGGCACCTTCCCTCTCTCCAGGGTCCGACTCGGTCATTTTGCTCAAGGTGAAGGATTCCAGAACCCCAGCACCAAGGTGAGAGCCCGCACGGTGCTGTCTGGAGGGAGGGGGCGGGTGACACCCGCTCTCTTAATTCCCCGGAGAGCTGAGAACGCGGGGCAGGGGGTGGCCAGCGCCTCCCGGAAGGGCTGGAGGAGAGGCAGCGCTTTGCCGGGGTGACGCCACGCCAGTGTGACGCTTCAACCCTCGTTCTCGAGGCCGGCAAATGGCTGCCGGCATGTCTGTAGCTCGTGTCCCTGGCTCCCTGAGCGGGGTTGTCCTCAGGGAGTCACTTCTCGGGCAATTCCGTCCTTTCCCTGAGTGGAAGGACGCTGACACGGGCCCTTTCTCCCCTCTCCAGCCTCCCGTTCTTCCAGGCAGAGCTGTGGATCAAAGAGCTGTAAGTACCGGGGTCCTGCCCCGTTCCCCCGTCCTGAGCGTTGAGGTGTAGAACAAAACCGCGGATTCGCTGCTTTTCAGCACCAGCGTCTACGATTCGCGAGCGCGGGAGAGGTGGCGGCAGATCGAAGAGCAGAAGGCGCTGGCCTTGCAGCTGCAGAGCCAGGTAACGCTGGGACAGCGTCCCCACACCGTCCTTCTCTCCAAACTGGAGAGAGATGGGTTTGTTGGGGGGGTGAGGGCACCCACAGCAAGGGCTGAGGTGCCTGAGGGACAGGATCCACCTGGGGGGACCTGGGCAGGCTGGAGAAGTGGGTCTGGGTGGAACCTCCTGAGGTTCAACCAGGCCAAGGGCAGGGTCCAGCCCCTGGTACTGGCACAGGCTGGGAGTGAGGGGATGGAGCAGCCCCCAGGAGAAGGACTTGGGGGTGCTGGGGTGGGAAAGGCTGGACAGGAGCCGGCAACGGGCGCTGGCAGCCCAGGAGCCCCCCGTGTGCTGGGCTCCTCCCCAGCAGCGTGGGCAGCAGGTGGAGGGGGGGGATCCTGCCCCTCTGCTGCGCTCTGGGGAGACCCCCCTGCAGCGCGGGGTCCAGCTCGGGGCTCCTCAGCCCAGCAGAGACACGGAGCTGCTGGAGCGGGGCCAGAGGAGCCCCAGCAATGACCCGAGGGTGGAACCCCTCTGCTGGGAGGAGAGGGGAGAGAGCTGGGGGGGTTCAGCCAGGAGAAGGCTCCAGGGAGACCTTCTTGGGGCCTTCCAGTGCTGACCAGAAAGCTGGGGAGGGGCTGTTCAGCGGGGGCTGCTGGGACAGGACGAGGGGTGATGGGTTACACTGGGCAAGGGAGACTTGGATGAGATCTGAGGAGGAAGTTCTTCCCTGTGCGGGTGTGAGACCCTGGCCCAGGCTGCCCCGAGAGGTGGGAGAAGCCCCATCCCTGGCACCACCCCAGGTCAGGTTGGACCGTGGGGCTCTGGGGAAGCTGCTCTGGTGGCAGATGTCCCTGCTCAGGGCAGGGGTTGGAGCGGGGGAGCTCTGAAGGTCCCTCCAGCCCAAACCAGTCTGATTCGATGATTTAACGTGAGTAGCTACTGGGAGAAGAGTCTTTGCAAGTCAAAATGTTCAACCACAGAGTATAGAAACAAATTAAAAATGGCAAAGACGATAAAAATTGCCTCCTTTGGGGTCTGGTGTCTCTCTCTCTTCCCCCGGTGGGGTCACGGCCAGGATGTTCGCTCCCCTCCACGTCCCTTCCTGGGGACCACTGGTCCCACGTAGCTCCCCGCGAGCCCCCCCCGGGGCGAGTCCCTCAGGCACTAAGCGGCAGCTTCCTCCCGCAGCGGCTGCAGGAGCAGGAACACTCTGTGCAGGACCTGGTGGATTTAAACCTGCGGGTGCCCCTGGAGAAGGAGATCCCCGTCACGGTGGTCCCGGAGGAGAAGGAGGATGCCCGCTCTGCTGACGGTGAAGAGGAGTTCCCCGAAATCACCGAGGTGGGTCCTCAGGGGGGCCGTGAAAGATCCAAATGCGAACTGCAGGGAGCCGGAGCTGGTCCCTTTTGCCATGTTTATGCTTCAAGGAGCAAAGGGGGTTGGGTCGGGGGGTGGCCGGAGCTCCCCCCCAGCCCCAGCGCTGCCCGTGTCCTCCCCACAGGAAATGGAGAAGGAAATCAAGAGCGTGTTCCGTGGCGGGAACCAGGATGAGGTGCTCAGCGAAGCCTTTCGGTTAACCATCACCCGGAAGGACATCCAGACCCTCAACAACCTCAACTGGCTCAACGACGAGGTGGGGGCGGAGATGGGCGAAGGCACCGGTTTAGGAGCCAACGGGACGGGGAGGGGCTGCGGAGAAATCCCCGTGGCGAGCGGGGACTGGAAGAAAGAATCATACTGGGAGGTGTGGGACTGACCCTGGACACCATCAGGGCCAAAAAAACCAGTCAATCGAAAATAGAGAAGCTGCTGCCTTAAATCTTTTTGGATTCTTAAAGGTTTGAAGGCTTTGGGGTGGTGTAAATCCCACCGGGGTCAGGATTCCGAGGGCCAACAGAGGCAGAACCAGTTTCTTCCCCGTCAAAGCCGAAGCGTCGACACTCTTTAACGCGTCCCCGCTGCCTTTTCTCCCCCAGATCATTAATTTCTACATGAATCTGCTGATGGAGCGGAGCAAAGAGAAGGGTCTGCCGGCCGTTCACGCCTTCAACACCTTCTTCTTCACCAAGTTGAAAACGGCGGGGTACCAGGCCGTCAAGCGGTGGACTAAAAAAGTGGATATCTTCTCCGTGGACCTTCTGCTGGTACCGATTCACCTGGGCGTCCACTGGTGCCTGGCGGTGAGTCCCACCTTCCGTCACCTCTCAAAATCCCCCGGCCCAAGGCTGGAATTTCCCGGCTTTTGAGGGAAGCGGCCGCTGGCTGGGGGGAAATTCGCATCCGTGCCTGAAACCAAATCCCAGAGTGAGCCAAAAGCGGCGGCTTTGGGAGGGTTGAAGGAAAACGGGAGCCGCGAAGGTGGCGTCAGGCTGAGAATGCTCCAGAGAACGATCTGGTTTCCACCTTCCCACAAAGTGGCCTTTGGAGCCGCCGCCGCCGCAGGGTCGGTTCAGGGAGATGGCGACGAGCGATATCCGCCGCCTGCCCCCGATTCCTTCTGTCCCTTCCCTTGGCTCTCAAACCCGCCTTGGCTCAAAGCTCCTCCTTGGATTGTTCAACCGCCCGGGAGGGTGAAGGTGTGAAAATGGGGTGTGGGACCCCCCCAAAAATCACCTGGGGGGCTCTTGAACCGCTTGACTCACGTGTCAGGTGGAGCAAAGCCACCGTCAACCCGTCTGTGGCTTCACAAGTGTGTTCCCCGGGGGTGCCGGGGTGTTGCCCCAGGGTGTCCACCCAGGGGGGCTGCCGGGGTGTCCCCCCGGAGTGTTCCCCAGGATGCCAGGGTGTCCCCAGGGTGTTCCCCGGGGGTGCTCCTCGGGGTGTTCCCAGAAATTCGGGTGGTTCGGTAACTCAGCAGCAAGGGGGGGATTTGGGGGGTGGCCTCTACCAAATCCCCCACTGTGAAACGCTCCAATCCTCCCCTCGTGCCCGGGCAGTGACGAGCTGCTGGCGCTGACGCCCGTCTCCTTGCGCAGGTCGTGGACTTCCGGAAGAAAACCATCACCTACTACGACTCCATGGGCGGCATCAACAGCGAGGCCTGCAGGATCCTGCTGTGAGTAGCCCCCTCCGCTCGCGCCCGTGTCAAAAAAGCAGATCAAACGGCTTCTCCTCCCGCTCTGGAAGCGCCGACCCTTCCGTGGGGATGCTCCCGTCTGGGTCCTGAAAGGAAGATTCAGAGGGGACGGTCCCGGAAGGAAGATTGAGGAATGTCCTGGTTTTCACACGTTGTGTTTCACTACTTCCGAGGCTGCGGTTACGGAGCCCAGCGCCCGGCTCCTCTTCCTGGCGAGGCTTTAGGCGGGTTCAGCCCCGTTCTCTTGAGGCTTTTCCACTCTCAGAGTCGTCTTGGGCAGCATCTTGAGCTTCTCGGACCCTGAGGGATGAAGCTCCTTCCCTTCTCCTTGAAGAAGCGGCGTCTCCCGGCCCCTTCCCCGGGTGGGAGCCTTCCCAGCTCGGCCCGTTGTTTCAAGGAGGTTCTGGAGGTTCTTGCGTGGGGCTGAAGGTTTGCGCGGCGGGGTCTGCAGCAGCGTTCGGGCCCTGAGCTCGGGCCAAGATTCTTCTGGCCGAGGAGATCGTGGTTTCCCCACCCCAAGTCTCGCCGAGCTGCGGTGGAAGAGCAGTGAGGAAAATGAGGGTGGAAATCGAGCTGCTCTCCGGGCAGGGGAGAAAAACCCTCCCTGAGGTCCCCGGTCCTGTGCAGGGGCTGTCAGGGTGGGGACGGATCACACTGACCCCGTCAGCCGTCGGTTCTGCTTCTCGTCTCGGGACTCATCCCAGCTCCGGCGGGGCAGCGGAGGAGCCGCTCGGGGAAGGTGGGGAGCGCCGTGTCCCGGCCGTTCGGCACCTCCGCTTTCCCCTTCAGGCGCTTCGTGGTCAGAACTGTAGGAGTTTTCCCTTTTGTGGGATGTCGGTGTAAAGGAGAAGGATCAGACCTCCGGGAATGGCTCAGGGCAGCGTCTCTTCGCTCTGGCCGCGGGGCAGGGCCAGGCCGGGCCGGCGGAACCCCTTTCCTCTCTGCCTGCGTTTTTTTGATCCCGAGGAAGAAACCCTGGGCGCCTGGTGCTGCCAAGCACCGGGGCAGGACTCCTGGTTTACTGCCCACGGTTCCTTTCGGCTCTGGGCTGAGGCAGCAGCTCCCCAGACTGGGGGACAGCAGCAGTGAGGGTCCCCCCTGCAGTGAGAGCCGGGGTTTCAGGCCGCCGCCGCCGCCCCGGACGTAATCGTTTTCCCTCTGTTTCCTTTTAGGAGGCTTTTGTGGGTTGAATGCAGTGGGAGGATCACACCGGAGGAAGGGACGGAGGTCCTGATCATGGTTAGTGACCCTTTCGTGCTTTCAATCTCTAGAGCTTCCTAAAGGCGCTGTCCCATTGGCCTGCCTGTACAGAGGAGGGAAACTGAGGCACAGGGAAGGTAACAGACCCAGTCCAAGGGCCGCTGGCCGGGCTGGGAGCGAGCGGCGACCGCAGGCGCTGGTGGTTCGGTGGCTGCCGAGCGTCCCTTCAGCTTTTGGGCTCTCGCACGAGCTGGGCGCGAGGCCTGGAGAGGATTTTCACCGAGCTGCGGGGGTTTTGGGGGGCGTTTCTCCTCGGGGAACGCAGCACTGGGGCTCGAGCTCTGCCAGAAGGGCCTGTGTTTTGGAGCTGGCCTAAAGTAACCTGTTAAAACACGTTGAAAAGTTGATTCCGGCATGGCGGGGCTGGAGGAGAGCCCCGGGGCTGGAGCATGGGGCGGCTCACGCAGCGCTCGGGACGCTCGACCCTGCCGTGCCCTTTCCCCAGAGGCTCCGGGACGCAGGAGGCTGCGGAGCCGACGGCAGCAGCTCCCCGAGGTGCCCAAGCAGCTTTTTTCGTGCGCGGTCGAGTCGGAGAAACCCCGTTCCCAGGTTTAGGAGATGGAGATTCGCAGCCCGCGGCGTTGGACGGGGCATCTCAGGCATGCCGGGGCTTGAGGTGGCTTCAAAAATCTGCGCCAGGACCTTGAGGTGGTTTTTCCATCAGGACCTTGAGGTCCCACAAAGTTCATCTGTTAAATTCCACCTCCTCAAGTCGTCTCACACCTTGAAATCGAGGCGTTTTCTTTCCACAAGGTGGTTCAGGCCGTTCCCCGGGTACCGGCCGGATCCCGGAGGCCACTTTGAGGCGACGCTCATGCCTCCCCCCTCGCTCTTCCTCTCCAAAACTCCCCCAACTGCTGCAGCCGAAACCACCCGCTCGCTTTCTGAACCCTCCCTGCCCTCGCTACCCGCTGCCAGACGACCCTCGCACCCGGCTCCTCGCTCCGTCAGCACAAACCCGGCTCCACATCGGCCCCGCATCCCCTTCGCGACGTCTCGTCCCGGGGTTTCGCCGCGGCTCCAAGGCGGCCACGTTGTGGCTGCTCTTTTTTTTTTTTTTTTTTTTAAGCCGGGGATTCCGGCGCGGTAATTACCAGCATTTTTTTATCACCGTAGAAATGAGGCCGTTTAATTAATTAACGTTTTCCCAGCGCCGCAGACGCGCCGCTCCCTCCCTCCCCCCTGGCTCAGCCTTCGTTTGAACTCGAGGAATCTCTTCTGCATCCACGAGGGTTTATTTTTGGAGACGAGATACGGCGGCGTCTCGCGCTCCCTGAAAGCCTTTTGTCTGGTGGGTTTTTTTTTTTTTATCTCTGAGTTTTACCCCCCCGTTGCTCTCGTCTCCTCCGAACCCCAGCCAAGCTGGCAACCAGCGGGCCCCGGGGCTGGGGAACTGGGCTGGGAGGGAGTGTCCGGCGGGTGGGAAGCGCTGCTCCGGCCCCAGTTGGCTCTGGGGGCTCTGCCAGGAGGGACATTCCCCTCCTTGACGCTTTTACAACCAGCCGAGGACCCGCCAGGTCCTTCTGCTGCCTCTCCAGGGGCTTCATCCCGCCGCTCCTGGGTGTTTCCGCGGCTTTCCAGCTCTGGAGGGTTTTTCTTCGGAGTTACCAGAGACAAAACCCCCCGACGGGCACCGAGGCGGCGAGTCCCGTCCCCATCTTTGCGGCTCACGCCGTCCCCTTCTCCTGCCGGCGTTTACCAACGGCAAGAGGCGACTTAGCCGGGTCCTCAGATTACCCAAGAGGTGCCACATCTGCCTGTGCCGGCCGCTGCCCTGACCCTCCCCTGGGGCCAGCCCCCTCGCTGCTCCTTTCCCAACCTTCTGGGCGCAGCGAGAAGGTGCCTCAGGCTGCTCTGAGGAGGCACCGACCGCGACGGAGACGGTTCCTGTAGCTCTTCCTGGTCCTTTGGGTCACCAGGATGAGGAGGAGGTGTCAGAGAGGAGCTCTCAGGGCACTGAGAAGGTCTGGGGCCCATCGCCTCGTCTCCTCGGGCTCCCCCAGTGACGTCCCCGTCCCCCTCCCACAGCTCCCAGTGAAGGGGATGGTTCAGGGGGTCCTAGCTGCCAAGGGATGGAGGCGGCAGCTCTTGGACATGCTCTGGGGAGAGTTTCTCAACTTTTTTAAGGAGAGGGGAGAAGAAAACCCCAATTTCCTCTTCTCCCAGTGGGACAGTTGAGGCCAAACTGGTGGAAGGCTCTTTGGGCCGGTTCCTGCGGACCTTCCTCCTCCTCCTCCAGCCCTAGGGACAGGCTCTGCGGCGCTTTCCCGCTGCTGCAGGCGCCTGGGTGGTGTTTGACATCCCACCCTGCGCCGGGGTGGCTCCTTCTCCCCCTCGCTGTGGCGCCTTCCCAGGGTGGGGGGTTTTAACCCTTTACTCCCCGGAACGCTGGTTCCAGAGGTTGTGACAGACTCAGTCCCGTCGCCTCCGCGCTCAGAAAAGGTCCTGAAAAGCCGAGAGGCACTGGTTCACCCTGGAGCTGGGCTCTCCCCGGGCCCCGCGTCGCTCCCGGATGAATTGGGGTTGTTCTCACCGGTTTGTGAACTGGTTTGACTCTCGGCTTGGCAGGTAAATTTTTTTTTTTTTTTTGGATGCTCTTGGCTGCCGCCAAGGCCGGGCTCTACAGAGCCCTTTAGAAACGGGCCAAGACGAAAATATTGGACTTGGGTTTTGTGTCAATTCTGCCAACGCAGCGGAGGCCGTTGGGGGCGACGGCCCGAGTGGCGACCTGGCAGCTTCCCCCGTTCCTCTCGGTGAGTCTCGTCTGTTCTCTCCCCCGCCGCAGGCAGTACCTGAAGCAGGAGAGTCTGGACAAGAAGAGGAAGGAGCTGGACACGAACGGCTGGTCCCTGCTGAGTAAGAGGAGTCAGGTGGGTTGGGAGAGGGGGCTCTCCTGGGCCTCGCTTGTCTTCTGGACCCCGACGATGCACCTTCCCCGGCTGCTTTTGTCGCGGGGGTTCACCTCTGAGCCCCCCCAGTCCCAGTGTCCCCCAGCACCGCCAGGTCCCCACTGAGCCCTGTCCCGCAGCACCACCTCGACCTGGCTGGGAAACCCCTCCAGGGATGGGGGCTCCACCACTGCCCTGGGCAGCCTGGGACAGGACGAGACAACCCCAGAGGGACAGAAATGGCTCCACAGGGACCACCTCAACCTGCCCTGGGGCAACTGCAGGCCGGTTCCCCTCGTCCTGGGGAGCAGAGACCGACCCCCACCTCGCTCCACCCTCCTGTCAGGGAGTTGTCCAGAGCCACAAGGTCTCCCCGGAGCCTCCTGTTCTCCAGCTCAACCCCCCCAGCTCCCCCAGTTGCTCCTCAGACGTTCTCCAGACCCTCCTCCATGGTGTCCAGACCCTTCTCTGGACACGCTCCAGCCCCTCAACGTCCTTCTGGTGGGGAGGGGCCCAGACTGGACCCAGCACTCGAGGGGCAGCTCAGGGCTGACCCAACCCCGGCTGCTCAGCCCCGGGCAGCATCTCCTGAGCCCGGGGTGCCCCGGTGCCCCCCTGGGAGCCCGGGCACTCGGCTGCTCTAGCCGCTGGCCGTTGTGTCTGGCAGGAGATCCCGCAGCAGATGAACGGCAGCGACTGCGGCATGTTCGCCTGCAAATACGCCGACTGCATCACCAAAGACAAACCCATCAACTTCACCCAGGTAACACCCACCCCGCCACCTCCTGGGGGACACCCTGTTTTGGGTTTTTTTTGCCTTTTTCCCCTTTCTCTGCGGGTTTAAAGCGCCCCCCGGCCTGTGGGGGGGATCATCCCGCAGCTCCCAGGAGCGGAGCTCGCACACGGCTCTTTCCGGGGCACAAAACTCCTCCTCTGCCCGCCTTGGGTCTTCCGTGGGACCCCGTCGCGGGCGCGGGGACCCCACGGCACAAATCGCCGCCGATTCCATCCCGCACAGATCAACCCGTGCTCGAATATTTCCCACCCCACCACCGCTCTCACCCCGTTTCTGCCCATAAATTAAATTTCCCCCAAAAACGCTTGAACAGCCGCGGCCCCCCGGCGCCGCCCGCGCTGACGGACCCCTCCTCTCTCTCCCCCCCCTCTCCCCAGCAACACATGCCCTATTTCCGCAAGAGAATGGCCTGGGAGATCCTGCACCGCAAGCTCTTGTGACGCCCGGAGCCGCCGCCTCGACCGCAGCCCCCGCCCAAGTGCCCGCGTTCGCCCCGCTCGGCCGGGACCCCCCCCGCCCCGGGGCTCCCCTCGAAGGCCCCCCAACGAACGAACAAACTCGGCGTCCCGTTCGCCCTCCGTCGCCCTTCACGGACCAACCGACAGAACCGCTCGCGAGCACGTTGGCCTTTTTTTTTTTTCCATCCTGTTTTTGGTTTTTTTACGTATTTCAAGACTTTTTACAGCGATTTCAGGTGCTGAGCCCCCAGGGAGCAGCGGCGGCCCAGCGAGGAGCCCCTTTTTCTGGGAGCCCGGGGCGGGGGGGACGCTCCGGCCACTCCCCGCAGGTGGAGAGCTCGAAGCCGGGTGCTGAAAAGCCTCGCCGGGGGGCGGTTCGGTGCCTGAATTATCCCCGCTCTGTCCCCAGAGCCAGGTTTTCTCACCCCTCCCCACCTCCGGGGGGGGTCTCTGAGAGCGGCTCCTTCCTCCAGAGAGGTTCCCCCCCCCATCTCCAGCATCAACCGATGCCGGAGCTTCAGGTACCAAAACCCCGAGGGGCTTTGACCCCCCCACCCTTTTCCACAACAACTTCCACGTCGCTCCCCTGGCGGGTTTTTTCCCCTCCCCGCGGCTCCATCGCCCCCCCGGGACCTTTTGCACATGACACGAGCTCCAAGGCGGCCCCGGGGACCCCCCCCAGCACCTCCGGGGAGCCCCGAGGATGAGCTGCCTCCCCTCGGTCCAGCCCCGACCCCCCTACCCAAAAAAAAGGGGCTTTCTGGGGCCGCCCCGACGCTTCTGAGCATTTTTCTGCTCCCCGGGGCCGCGTCGACGCTTTCAACCGCTTTTAATTTATTCTCGAGCGCGACGGGGGAGGAGAAGCTTCCGGAGCCGCCGCTTCTCTCGGGTGTACAGGAACCTTTCTACGGGAAGAACGGGAGATCGTCCACTTTTGTATCTGCCTCCAGCGAGGGCCCTTTTATACGTTTTTTCTCTACCTGTGAGCAGTAGTTTTGTACAAAACGCCCCCCGTCCCCCCCCACGGTGTCCCCCGTAGGCTGGTTGTCCCCCCGCCCCTCCCGCTGTTTTATACCGACTCCATTTACTACCTTTTTCTATCTTGCGAGTAAAGATCTGAGAAAAAAAACCAAACCTGAAATAACGGGGTTTTTTTCTCCTTTTTTGTGCATGTTTCGTGATTTCCAGTTCAATAAAACAAACTGGGAGCTGGGATGGGGACCCCCCCGGGGGGCAGGAGGGACCCCCCGGGGCAGAGTGTGCTGGGGGCAGAAGGGACCCCGGGGCGGAAGGGACCTAGGGCAGAAGGGACCCGGGGCAGAAGGGACCTGGGGCAGAAGGTCCCGGGGCAGAAGGTCCCTGGGGGCAGAAGGTGCCGGGGCAGAAGGTGCCGGGGCAGAAGGGACCCGGGGCAGAAGGACCGGTGGAACCCCCGGGACTCCCGCCCCAGTAACCCCAGTTCCCCGGCTCCTCCCGGCGCTCCGCCGCACAATCGCGCCCCTTGTCTTCCCGCCGCTCCCAAAAAGCGCCGGGGGAGCGCCCGGCCCGTCAAAGGCGGCCTGTGCCCGGCGCTCCCCGGCCACGCGGCTGCCGGCCCCGGCGGCCACCAAAAATGCGCCCCCCTATTAATAGAACCCCCCCGGCTGGGGATTTTCAGGTCAGACCGAGGATTTTTTCCCTTTTCCTCCGTCCGTGCTCCTGGACGTGAGCGGGATCTTGTGGACTTTTTTTATATTATTTATTTTTTCCTTTTTTTTCGGTTTCTCCCCCCAAAGCGTCGCTTGTCCGCGGCTGCCGCGCTCCTGGCGCAGCCGCGGCCTCTGTCAACATCCCCAGCCCCCCCCTCAATGCCCCATTCATCCGACACCCCCCGACCCCCTCCCCGGCCCCCGCCCCGGCGGGTCCCACCGCCCCCCCCCAGCCCAGGGTTCTGCCCCGGGACCTTCTGCCCCGGGACCTTCTGCCCCAGGTCCTTCTGCCCCAGCACCTTCTGCCCCGGGACCTTCTGCCCCGGGACCTTCTGCCCCAGGTCCTTCTGCCCCAGGACCTTCTGCCCCAGGACCTTCTGCCCCGGGACCTTCTGCCCCGGGACCTTCTGCCCTGGGACCTTCTGCCCCAGGTCCTTCTGCCCCAGGACCTTCTGCCCCAGGACCTTCTGCCCCGGGACCTTCTGCCCCGGGTTCTTCTGCCCCGGGACCTTCTGCCCCAGGTCCTTCTGCCCCAGGACCTTCTGCCCCGGGACCTTCTGCCCCAGGTCCTTCTGCCCCAGGACCTTCTGCCCCGGGTTCTTCTGCCCCGGGACCTTCTGCCCCGGGACCTTCTGCCCCAGGTCCTTCTGCCCCAGGACCTTCTGCCCCGGCACCTTCTGCCCCAGGTCCTTCTGCCCCAGGTCCCTTCTGCCCCAGGTCCTTCTGCCCCGGGACCTTCTGCCCCAGGTCCTTCTGCCCCGGGACCTTCTGCCCCGGGACCTTCTGCCCCAGGTCCTTCTGCCCCAGGTCCCTTCTGCCCCAGGTCCTTCTGCCCCGGGACCTTCTGCCCCAGGTTCTTCTGCCCCAGGTCCTTCTGCCCCGGGACCTTCTGCCCCGGGACCTTCTGCCCCAGGACCTTCTGCCCCGGGACCTTCTGCCCTGGGTTCTTCTGCCCCAGGACCTTCTGCCCTGGCACCTTCTGCCCCAGGACCTTCTGCCCCGGGTCCTTCTGCCCCAGGACCTTCTGCCCCCAGGGACCTTCTGCCCCAGGACCTTCTGCCCCGGGTCCTTCTGCCCTGGCACCTTCTGCCCCAGGTCCTTCTGCCCCAGGACCTTCTGCCCTGGCACCTTCTGCCCCAGGTCCCTTCTGCCCCAGGACCTTCTGCCCTGGCACCTTCTGCCCCGGGTCCTTCTGCCCTGGCACCTTCTGCCCCGGGACCTTCTGCCCTGGCACCTTCTGCCCCGGGACCTTCTGCCCTGGCACCTTCTGCCCCCAGGTTCTTCTGCCCCAGGTCCTTCTGCCCCGGGTTCTTCTGCCCCAGGTCCTTCTGCCCCGGGTTCTTCTGCCCCGGGTCCTTCTGGGTTCATGAAGGTGGAAACAAGCATTGTGTCTGCTGAAGCTCCACGGGTGCCCCTTTGCCCGGCTCCCCCCTGCCCGGGTGAGTGGGACCTCCTGGACCCCGCAGCAGGTTCCAGCCGGCTCCAGCGTTGCCCCGGACCAGATGGACTCAGACGGGCAGCGAAGCCCACGGCCAAGGGAGGGTTGGGGTCGTCTCCATGCGACATCTCGATGGAGAACTTCTGGTGTCGCTCAGTTCAGTGGGTGAATCGACTGTCCGCGGCTCCCGGCGTAGAGCGAGGATGGGCCAGGACCTTCTGCTGGGCCATGGGGCCACCTGCCTCTGGGCTTCGCAAGCCCCATCCTTCCCGTCGGGGGTGGAGGAGCTTCCTGGGTCCCCATGAGTGGTCCTCACAGTGGTTGAAGTCCTGACGGTGCTGATGGTGGTGGTGATGGTGATGATGGTGGGGATGATGATGGTGATGGTGGTGATGGTGATGGTGGTGATGATGATGATGGTGATGGTGGTGATGATGATGATGGTGATGGTGGTGATGGTGGTGATGATGATGATGGTGATGGTGGTGATGGTGGTGATGGTGGTGATGGTGGTGATGATGATGATGATGATGATGCAGGTCTGGTTGTCAGACCTGGCCCTGGTCTCCTTCCCGCTGCCTCTCCTCCGCGCTTGGCCCACGGGTGAAGCATCCGGCCAACCGCCAGCTCCGGCTGCGGCAGTTCTGGGGTCCGCTGACCCCCGACCCCTCAGGCTGGGGGGGGGGGGCAGCACCCAGCCCAGGCTCCCCACACCCGGGGGGTGGGGGGGGTCCAGCACCCACCCGACGGCCCTTCCCGCAGCAGCTCCGTGTCCCTACGGAGGGCAGGAGCCGCCGCCGGACCCTCGACACCCGGCACATCCCGGTGTGTCCCCCCCCCCCCATCCCGAGCCCACCCGGGCGCATGAGGCGACCCCCCCCCCGTCCCACCCGCCTCGATGCCGAATCCGAAATGAGGGGGGTGGGGGGTGGGGGCCCCCCGAAAAAAGGCTGGTTCGGGACAATCCGGCCCTTTGTGGGGCGGCGGCGGCGGCGGCGGCGGCGGCGTGTTGCGATTGGCATCCGCATTGTCGGTAAACGGCGGCGGGCAGGGGCGGCCGCGGCCCCCCCGGGCGGCGGCGGCGGACACAGGCGCCCTTGTGCTGGGGTGGAGGGGGGGGGTGTTGTCTGAGGGGGGGGGGACACACACACAGCCCTGGGTTTCTTGGACCCCCCCTCCCACCGCCAGGGGATGGCGGAGATGACACCCCCCCCCCCCAAAAAAAAGGGGCTGGGGGGTGTTTCCGTTGGGCTCTGGGTGCTTTTGGGGTGTCCCCCCCCATGTGGGGGTGTTCCTTGGGGGGGGGGGGCTCTGCTTTGGGTGCTGCGGGGGGGGGTCAATCCCAATATCCCTCTTTCCCCCCCCCCCCAGCTTTGATTTCCCGCTGCCGTGCCTCAGTTTCCCCAACACCCCTCAACTTGGGGGGGGGGGGGGGAGCCACAACCTGTCCCCCCACATATCACCCCCCCCAAACACCACTGGGGGGGGGTCACTCCACACTCCACGACGCTCCTGACCGTAATTTCTGCTAATGACCAGCCCCCCCGCTGCCCCCCGCCCCCCCCCCGCTGCTCCCTCCTCATTAAACCCCGCGACCCGCTGCTTTTTTTCCGCTCCTTTTCCAAATCAATTACCCCCCCCCGGACCCCCCCCCCGCGGACCCGTCCCGCCCCCCAGCCCGGGCTCCGTTCAAGCCGCGGGACCCTCGAACCGGCCCCGGCAAACCGGCGCTTTCGGGGCTTTTTTGGAAAAAAAAAAAAAAAAAAATTAAATTTATTTTATTTCTTTTTTTTTTTCCAGGGGACACAGAGGGGGCTTTGTCCGGGCTGTCACCGCGGGGGGGGGACACCCTGGCTGGCCGCCACCCCCACAGAGGTGATTTATGGGGGGGGGGGGGGCACGCACAGCGCCAAAAGACGCTGAATTTCTCGCTGCCCCCCCCCCCAAAAAAATGGGGATAAAAAGGGGGGTGAAACCCCCCACCCGGCCTGGGGGGGGTTTGGGGGGGTCCGTGATGGGGGGGGTGGGAAGGGTTGGGGGGGCTTGGGGGGTCTGGGGGGGTTAATTAGGGGGTTGGGGGTAATTTAGGTTCTGGGGGGGGGTACTTTGGGCTGGGGGGGGTAAAGGGGGGTGTTTCCATCTTTGGGGGGCTCTGACCAGCCGGGGGGGGGGTCTCCAGAAAAAAGGGGTCTATCCCCCCCCATGACCCCATATCTCAACACCCCCCCCCGGACACAGCACCAAGCACCCACCGGGGGGGGTCGGGGGGGGACATTTGGGGGGGATGGGACCCCCCGGCGGCTGGATGGGGGGGGGTACTTATAGCTGCCACCCCCCCCCCCCGGGACCCGATCCTGACACCCCCCAACCCCCCCCCACCCCAAAAAAAAAAAATTGGGGGTTTTTACCTCTTTTGGGGCGTTTGGGTGGGGGGGGCAGGGATGGGGGGGCAGAGCGGGGTGACCCCCCCAAAAAAAACCCACCTCCTCTTCCCCCCCCCCCCCGCCCCCCCCGGCCTCGTTCCAGCGCTCATTAATTAGGGCGAATCGCGGCTCTCATGAGCGGGACCCCCCACCCCCCCACCTTGTACCCTCCTTTTTTTTTTGGGGGGGGGAGAAGCCCCCCCCCACCTCAGGAAGAGCTTTTTGGGATTTGGGGGGGGGTCCCCCCCGCCCCCGCCGCCTCTTTAGCGCTGGGGATTCTCCGCTGTCTCGTAGGAAGGTTGTGCGGGGGGGGGGAGGTGTAAAAAATAACTTTTTTAGGCTCCTCCAAATATTTTTTTTTGGGGGGGGGGGGCTGATGCTTCCTGGGGGGGGGCTGGCTGCGATTTGAGGGAGAACTCCTTATTTTTAGGGCTCCCCCCCCCCTTCCAAGACCGGGGGGGGGGCACGACCTGGCGCATCCCCCCCCCCCCAAAACAAAAAAAAGCAAAGAAGCCCCCGACTCCCCCGCTGGCCGCCCCCCCCCCGCAGCCCCGGCTCAAAGGGGTCTTTGTGCGGCTCCTCCGCCCGAAGAGGCGCCTTTTCCCGGGGGGGGGGAGTGGGGGGGAGGGGAGGGGGAGGGGGGAGGAAGGGGCCGCCAAGGGGGGGCGCCAAGGGGGGGGGGGTGACATCAGCACCGAAAAATGTCGCGGTCCCCCCCCCCCACTTTTGGGGGGGTGGGGGGGGGATGAACCCCCTAAAATGGGGGGGGGAAAGGAGGGTCTGGGGGCATTGGGGGTCCATCCCCCCCCCCCCGATGTGGGGCTCGAACTGGGGGGGGGGGGGGTGGGGGGGTGTCAGCCCCCCCCCCCCCGCGGTGTGAGAAATAGTGAGTTGGGGGGGGGGAGGGGGGGAGAAAAATGAAGTGAAGGGATAAATAAATAAATAAATGGAATTAATGGCCGAATTAATGAAGAACTGGAACGGAATTGGGGAAAAAAATAAAATACGTAAAAATGGAAGAAAATGCGGGGAGAGAAGGAGAGAAAAGGCAGAGAAAGAGACAAAGACAAAGACAAAATGAAATAGAATAAAAAGAGAAGAAAAAGAAAGAAACAACATAAATAAAAACAAAATGGAAAAATAGAAAATAAAATAACAAATAAATAAACTAAACCGAAACCGAAATAAAACTAAAACATAAAATAAATAAAATGACCAAAAGAACGAAAAGAACCGAACCGCCGGGGCGGGGGCGGGGGGGCGCAGGGCCCCTCTCTGCCCCCCCCCCCCCCCCGTTCCCAGTCCGGTCCCGGGGGGGTCCGAGGGCGCCGGGAGCTGCCAGCGCCCGGACGGGGCTTGTCCTGCCCCCCCCGGGCCGGAACCGGCCGGGCCGGGGGAGCGGGGCCGGAACGGGCCGAACGGGGCCAAACGGGGCCAAACGGGGTAAAACGGGGCAAAACGGGGTAAAACGGGGTAAAACGGGGCAAAACGGGGTAAAACGGGGCAAAACGGGGCAAAACGGGGTCAAATGGGGTAAAACGGGGTCAAATGGGGTAAAACGGGGTAAAACGGGGCAAAACGGGGTAAAACGGGGCAAAACGGGGTAAAACGGGGTAAAACGGGGTCAAATGGGGTCAAATGGTCCTTCACTGGTCTGGCCCCGCTGGGACAGGGACGGGGACGGGGGGTGCTGCGGGGCGGGAAGGACAGTCCCCGGGGCTGGTGGCATCAGGGTTGGGGACGTTTGTCCTGGGTGGTGGCACCGAGGTGGTGGGGACAACCCTCCTGGGGAGGGACGGGGAGGGGGGGACGATGTCTGGGCTGGTGACCCCGAGGTGGGGACGATGTGGCGGACGGTGCCATCAGGGTGGGGACGTCCCTGGGCTGTGCGGTGGCAGTGGCGGTGGTGGGGACAGCGGGGACGAGGCACCCGTGGTGCCGCTGGTGATGATGGTGATGCTGGTGGGGCTGGTGACACTGGTGGCACCGGTGACACTGGTGGCCCCGGTGGCCCCAGTGGCCCCTGTGGCTCCGGTGGCCTGAGCGGTGGCGGTGGTGGTGTGGTGGTGGTGTGGTGGCAGTGGCAGTGTGGTGACAGTGGCAGTGATGGTGGCAGTGATGGTGGCAGTGGTGGTGGTGGCAGTGGTGGTGTGGTGACGGTGACGGTGACGGTGATGGTGGCGGTGGTGGTGGCAGTGGTGGTGGCAGTGGTGGTGTGGTGGTGGTGACGCTGGCGGTGGTGGTGGCGGTGGTGGTGGCGGTGGTGGTGGCCCCGGTGGCAGTGACGGTGATGGTGACGGTGACGGTGGCAGTGTGGTGGCGGTGTGGTGATGGTGGCGACGTGGTGGCGGTGGCTGTGGCGATGATGGTGGCAGTGGCCCCGATGGCAGTGATGGTGGCGGTGGCGGTGACGTTGGCGCATGGTGGTGATGGTGGCGGTGATGGTGGTGGCCCCGGTGGCCCTGGTGGCCCCAGTGATGGTGACGGTGGCGGTGATGGTGGAGGTGGCGGTGGCCCCAGAGGCCCCGGTGGCCCCGGTGATGGTGATGGTGGCGGTGATGGTGGAGGTGGCGGTGGCCCCGGAGGCCCCGGTGGCCCCGGTGATGGTGACGGTGGCGGTAATGGTGATGGTGGCCCCGGTGGCCCCGGTGATGGTGATGGTGGAGGTGATGGTGGAGGTGGCCACAGTGGCCGCAGTGGCCCCGGTGACGGTGCTGGTGCTGGTGACGGTGACGGTGGCGGCAGAGTTAAGGCCGCTCGCTCCTCCCGCCCGGCGAATTCCTGAGCTGCCTTGGACGCTCCCGCCGCTCCTGATGGTCTTTCCAGAGCCCGAACTGGGAGGAACTGGGACGGGCTCCGGGAAGGGGGGGGGGGTCCCTTTTGGGCTCAAAACGCCCCGTTTTGGGCCACCTGCCCGTGGCGGGGGCTGCGGCGGCTTCAGAACCGGCCCCTGGGGGCCCTTTTTTTTTTTTTTTTTGGGGGGGGGACACACAGAGACCCCGAGGAACGTCCCCGTGTCCCCCCCCCGGTGCTGTGCCCCCCCCGGGCTGTGCCCCTCACCCGCAGTCGGGGCGCAGGGGGACACGGGTGATGGTTGGGGCCACCCGAAAGGTGGGGAGGGGGCGCTGGGGGGGCGCTGGGGGGGCTGGGGGGGGGCACCACTGACTCCCAGCCCCGGTTTCCAGCGGAAAGCGGCGGCCGCAGCCAGGGCCGGGCCCCGCGCCCGCGGCGAGCCCCGGCCAGAGCCGCCGGGCACGGGCTGCTCCACCTGCAGCGGCCCCGGGACACCCCCCCGGACCCCCCCCAACCCCCCCATCCCACCTCCAATCCCCCCCCAACGCCCCCCCCCCCCTAGTTCACACTGGTGAGGGGGCTGCGCTCTGCTCTAGCACTTGGGGAAACTGAGGCACGGATGGGGCAGGAGCGCGGACAACACGGGAGGGGCGGGGGGGGTCACCCATCACCCTCGGGGCGTTTTAGGGGTGCGGGGGGGGGAAGAAAGGTGCGAAGTGGGTTTGGGGGGGTCCTGGCGGGGGGGGGGCGCTGCCCCGCGGGTTATTTTTGGCCCCGCGGCAGCCCCGGGACAGTCGGGCTTTGTGCGGGGCACTGGGGAGACTGGGGGGGGCACTGGGAGGGACTGGGGGGGGCACTGGGCGGGACTGGGGGGTGGTCTGTCCGTCCGTCTGCCCCTCCCCAGCTCCATCCGCGACTGGTCCCAGTTCCCCGGTCCTGCCCCCCCCCAGCTCCATCCTTCCCCCTCCCCAAAGAGAAGGGGGGGGGGCAGCACCCACCGCCCCGCCCCCCCGGGGGAGGATGGATCCCACCCCCCGCCCCCCCCAAAGCATTGACCCCCCCCCCGCTCTGTGACCCCTCCCCCGATCTGTGACCCCCCCCCCCAATTCTTTTCACGGCGTGTTTGAGCGGTGGGGGGAAGGGAGGGGGGTGGGACCCCCTTGTTGGGGACCCCCCCGACTGGGGGGGGGGGCAATGGGGGGGGGTCCACAGGGCCTGGGGTCCACCCGGAGCCCCCCCCATCTGATTTCACCCAGCACCCCCCTTTGTGGGGGGGGTCCCAGGGGTTGGGTGTCCCCCCCTCGGGGGGGGGGGTGGGGGCTGCTTTGCCCATCCCCAGCCCCCCCCCAATGTTTGCCCCCCCGCGGGACCCCCCCCAGGCATGGGATGGAATGGGGGGGGGTCTCAGACTCCCCAGGACCCCCGGGATGAAACGGGGGGGGGTCCCCAACCCCCGGGACCCCCGGGATGGGATGGGGGGGGGTCTCAGTCTCCCCAGGACCCCCGGGATGGGATGGGGGGGGTCTCAGTCTCCCCAGGACCCCCGGGATGGGATGTGTGGGGGGGGTCTGCACCCCCCGGGACCCCCGGGATGGGATGGGGGGGGTCTCCACCCCCCGGGACCCCCGGGATGGGATGGGGGGGTCCCTCCCCGCCCCCGCAGCCGCTCCGGGGGTGTTGGGGGGGGGTGTCTGTGCCGTCCCCCCCCGTCCCCCCCCCCCCCCCCGTGCCGGTGCCGTCCCGGAGGAGGGCCCGGGGCAGGGCCGGTGGGGGGGGGCGCGGGGGGCGGCCCCGGCTCGGGTTACAGGGCCCGGGGGGCCGCGCCGGGACATATACGGGGCGGCGGGGCCGAGCGGGCACTGCCGGGCCCGGGCACGGTGAGGGGCGCCATGGGCCGCCGCCCGCTCCGCCTCGCCGCCGCCCTCGCCGGCCTCTGCCTCGCCGCCGCGGTCGTCGCGCAGGACCGAGACCTCCGTGAGTGGCGGGGGGCGACGGCGGGACCCCCGGGGCGGGGAGGGGAGGGGGGGGCGGTGGGGAGGGGATGGAGGGGAGGGGGGCGGGGGGGGGGGGGGGGACCGCGGGGGATGGAGGGGGAAAGTTTCAGGAGTGGGGGGGAACAGTCCGGGGTGGGGGGACACGGCGGGGACAGTGGGGGACACTGAGGCACAGCACGAGGAGGGTGGGGGACAGCGCGGGGACAGCGCGGGGTGGAGGGGGAAGGTTTTAGGGGAGTGAGAGGGGACGGTCTGGGGTGGGGGGACACGGGGGGACACGGGGGGACACTGGGGACACTGGGGGACACTGGGGGGGACACGGGGGGGACAGCATTAGGACCCGGGGCTGCAGCTTGGGGACAGTGGGGGACAAGGCGGGGAGCAGGAGAGGGGCTGGGGCAGGGGGCACGGCAGGGACACTGGGGTGCTGCTGGGGGGACACTGGGGGACACTGGGGGACAGCCTGGGGACACCGAGGTCCAGCCTGGGGGACACCCCAGGGACCCTGGGGACTGGCCGGGGCGACCCTGGGGACACCGGAGACCGTCCCGGGGACCCTGGGGACACCAGGGCATCTCCTGGGGAGCCCGAGTCACACCTCGGGGACCCCGCGGCACATTCCGGGGACGCTGGGGCCACCTCCCGGGGCCACCACGGCACATCCCCAGGTCCCTGGGGCCACCGGGACACATCCCCGTGACACTGGGGACCCTGGGGGGCAGCCTGGGGACAACCCGGGCACTCCTGGGGACCCTGGGGACAACCCGGGCACTCCTGGGGACAACCCGGGCACTCCTGGGGACCCTGGGGCACCTCCTGGGGACACCGGGACGTGTCCCAGGGGCACCTCTGGGGTAGCCGGGGGTGCAGCCTGGGGACACCAGCCCCCCCCCGAGCCCTTGGGGACACTGGGAGCCGCTGGCCACCTCCCACTGGTGGCACAGGGGACACACCGAATGCCATCGGTGTCCCGGGGACGGGCGCCCCCCCAATGCTTGCGGCTGGAAACCCCTCGGTGCTTCGCTACCCCCCCCCACTGCAACTGGGGGGGCTCTTTGGGGGTGTCACCCCATAATGGACCATGGTGGCAGTGCCACCACCTCCATCATGGGTGCTCATGATGCCACCACTGCCATCATGGGTGCTAGTGCCACCACCTCCACCATGGATGCTGGCGGTGCCACCTGGGTGCTCCCGGTGCCACCACCTCCACCATGGATGCTGGCGGTGCCACCTGGGTGCTCCCGGTGCCACCACCTCCACCATGGATGCTGGCGGTGCCACCTGGGTGCTCCCGGTGCCACCACCTCCACCATGGATGCTGGCGGTGCCACCTGGGTGCTCTTGGTGCCACCACCTCCACCATGGATGCTGGCGGTGCTACCACCTCCATTGTGGGTCCCGGTGGTGCCACCTGGGTGCTCCTGGTGCCACCACCTCCACCATGGATCCTCATGGTGCCACCACCCCCACCATGAGTGCTAGTGTCACCACCTCCATGATGGGTCCCAGTGGTACCACCTGGGTGCTCATGGTGCCACCACCTCCACCATGGATGCTTGTGGTGCCACCACCTCCACCATGAGTGCTAGTGTCACCACCTCCATGATGGGTCCCGGTGGTACCACCTGGGTGCTCATGGGTGCCACCACCTCCACCATGGGTGCTCATGGTGCCACCACTGCCATCATGTGTCCTGGTGGTGCCACCTGAGCACTCATGGTCCCCCCACCACCACCATGGGTGCTCATGGTGCCACCATCTCCACCGTGGGTGCTCATGGGTGCCACCACCTCCACCATGGGTGCTCATGGTGCCACCACCTCCACCGTGGCTCCTCATGGTGCCACCACCTCCACCACGAGTCCCCAGCGCCCCCCACGCCCCCCCCTTCACCCCGCTGCTCCGAAGGAGATGCCAGCACCCTCACGCCATCCCCGCCGCCCCCCCCTCGCCCCCTCCCCGTGTCCCCTGTGCCCTGTCCCCCCCCCGCAGCCGAGGCCGGCAGCTGCCTCCAGGACGGCCACCAGTACCGCGACAAGGACGTCTGGAAGCCGGAGCCCTGCCGGATCTGCGTGTGCGACACCGGCACCGTCCTGTGCGACGACATCGTCTGCGAGGAGCTGCGCGACTGCCCCAGCCCCGAGATCCCCTTCGGAGAGTGCTGCCCCGTCTGCCCCCCCGGGCCCCCCCCCGGTGCGGACCCCCCCCCCCGCCAGCCGCCCGCGTCCGGCGTTCGTTCATCCAGCGGAGAGACCCCGGAGGGGTCCGGCGGGGCGGCGGGATGGGGGGGGGACGCACACACACACGTACCCGGGGGGGTCTCGCTGGGAAAAGGCAACTGAGGGGTTAAAAAAAATTGTCCTGGGGGGTGGGGGGGGGGGAGGAAAAAAAAGGCATTTTTTTACCCCAAACGGTCCGGAGGGTTTTGGGGGGGGGGGGGTTTGTTGGGAATAGATTTGGGGGGGGGGACGGACAGATTGAGGGGGGTGATGTGCCCCCCCCAGCTGTGGACCCCCCCCAAACTATGAGAATTCACCCCAAAATCAGAGAAACCCCCCCCCAAAGGGGACCCGAAAACCTTCCAAGTTGCCTTTTTTAACCCTTCCCTGACCGCCCCCCCCGGGGGGGGGTGTGTGGGGAAGGGTTGATCTGCCCCCCCCCCAAATTGTGCAGCACCCCCCACCCCGCTCGCACGCTGAACCGCTGCTTTGCACCCCCCCCCCCCAATCCCACTTTGGGGGGAGCCCCCGCGCTCCTGTGACCCCCCCAGGAGCATCACCGCCCCCCCCCGGTTGGGGACAGAGGTACCTTGTGTCCCCCCCAGCCCGACCCCCCCCCTCTAATTTATCTCTTTGTTCTTCCAACAGGACACCCTGGCCCCAAGGTGAGGATGGGCCCCCCCAGTCCCAATTTCCAGGGGTTTTCCCCCAAAATTTAGGGGGGGTTCTCAAGGCAGGACCCCCCCCCACCCCAGGGCACCTGCTGGCTCTGGGGTTGTCACCTGGGGGGGGGTGTCACCTCCTGGGGGGGTTCTTTACCTCCTGGGGGGGGCCTTTGCCACCTGAGGGGGGGAGGAGAAATTTGGGGGGAGGTGGGAGAAATTTGGGGGAGGTGAGAAATTTGGGGGGGGGTCTCTCGGGGTGCCCCCCCTCGGCTCACCCCGTGCTTTGCCTCGCAGGGACAGAAGGGTGAACCTGGTGACATTAAAGATGTAAGTGGCGGGGGGCGTGGGGGGGTACCCCCCTAATTTGGGGGGGTGCTCTGGGGTGGGGGGGGGTCTCTCCGGCCCCCTTCTCACCCCACCCTTGTGTCCCCCCCCCCCCCCAACAGGTCGTAGGACCCCGAGGGCCTCCGGGACCGCAGGTGGGAGCCGGTTTCCCCGGGGAAAATTGCTGGCATATTTGTGGGAGGGGGTTGGGGGGGTGGGTTTTTTTGGGGGGGGGGGCGTGGGAGGAGCTGACACCCCCCCCCCCTTCCTCCTCCTCCTCCTCCTCTCGCAGGGCCCGGCCGGTGAGCAGGGACAACGAGGGGACCGCGGCGAGAAGGGCGAGAAGGTGAGCGCGCTTCCCCCCCCCCTCCCCAAACCGCGCCCCCCCCCCAGCGCTTGGGGGGTGCTGCAGAGAACTGTCGCGCTCGCCACATGCATGACCCACCCCCCTTTGTGGTGTCCCCCCCCCAGGGTGCTCCCGGCCCCCGCGGCAGGGATGGAGAACCCGGCACCCCCGGCAACCCCGGCCCCCCCGGCCCCCCCGGCCCTCCGGGTCCCCCCGGCCTCGGTGGGGTGAGTATTGGGGGTTGTGGGTTTTTTTTTTTTTTTGGGGGGGGTTGAAACGAGGGGGTTTGGGGGGGGGGTCCGGCGTGCTGAGACCCCCCCCCCTCCCCATGTCCTCCCCCCCCCCGGCAGAACTTCGCAGCTCAATGGCGGGTGGCTTCGACGAGAAGGCTGGGGGCGCGCAGCTGGGCGTCATGCAGGGGACCCATGGTGAGGACCCCCCCCCCCCCCGCCTCCAGGGACCCCCCCACGAGGACGTGGGAGGGACATGGGTCACCCCGTGTCACCGACGGGTGGCACCGTCCCCCTTTTGGGGACACCCCCCCCCCCATGACACTGCTGTCTCTCCCCGCCCCCCCAGGGCACCATGGGACCCCCGCGGCCCCCCTGGACCTTCTGGCTCTCCTGTAAGTACCCCCCCCCTACACCCCCACCCCCCCAAGCTTGGGGGGGGGTCTCGGGGTGGCCGCCCCCCACCCCGCTGATGCCACGTCTCCCTTCCAGGGTCCCCAAGGATTTCAAGGCAAACCCCGGCGAGCCCGGCGAGCCGGCGCTGCTGTGAGTGACCCCCCCACCCACACCCTGCGCCCCCCCCCCGCCTCCACCCGGCGCCGCGGGGAGGTGCCACCCCCCAGCGCCCCCTGACCCCCTTCCTCTCTGTCCCCCTTTAGGGTCCGATGGGTCCCCGGGGACCGCCGGGACCTCCTGGGAAACCGGGTGACGACGTGAGTGCTGAGGACGGGCAGCTCGGTGCAGCAGTGGCCCCGGCCAGAGCCCAGAGGGTCGTTTTATCCCCCCCCCCCATTTCATTTCCCTGCAGGGCGAGACAGGAAAACCCGGCAAAGCCGGCGAGCGCGGCCCCCCCGGCCCCCAGGTAAGGCTGGACCCCCCCCCCACCGCAACAGACCCCCCCCGTGTACCCCCCCCATGTCACCCCCAACCCGCCTCCTCTCTGCTCTCGCAGGGTGCTCGTGGCTTCCCCGGGACGCCCGGTCTGCCCGGCGTGAAAGGTCACCGGGTGAGCGTGACCCCCACCCTTGAACCCCGCAGTGTCCCCGTCACCCCCCGCCGCGGGAGGGGTGACCCCCCCCCATTTCTCTGTCCCCAGGGGTACCCCGGCTTGGACGGCGCCAAGGGAGAGGCGGGGGCTCCCGGAGCCAAGGTGAGTGGGGGGTCACCGTCCTCGTGGGGTGGGGGGGGCGGTGGGGTGACGGTCACCACGGGGTGGGGGGGCTGTGGGGTGCCCCCCCGCGGGGGGTGGGTGCGGGCTCGCGGGTCACCCTCTCTCGCCTTGTCCCCGCAGGGTGAATCCGGCTCCCCGGCGAAGAGCGGCTCCCCCCGGCCCCATGGTGAGTTTTTGGGGCTGCGAAAGGGGGAAACTGAGGCACGGGAGGGGGAGGGTGCTGGTGGCGGGGGTTGTTGCCCCGCAGACCTGACCTGCTGCTCTGTCCCCTCCACATCCAGGGTCCCCCGAGGGCTGCCCGGGAGGAGAGAGGACGTCCCGGCCCCTCTGGCGCTGCGGTGAGTGTGACGCGGTGGCAACCCCGGTGGCCACCCCGTGGCACACCCGGTGGTGGTGGGGGGGGTTCCCCCCGTCCCCCTGAGGTGCCCCCCCCCATGACACCCACCACCGCTCCCCACAGGGTGCTCGTGGCAACGATGGGCTCCCCGGCCCGGCTGGACCCCCCGTAAGTGAAGGCCCCGTCCTGGGCCACCCGCTGTCCCCTGTGGGGTGACATCGGGTCCCCTGGGACCCCCCCGTAAAGCCCGGGTGGATCCTCACGCTCTTCTCGCCCCCCCCAGGGACCTGTCGGCCCAGCCGGAGCCCCGGCTTTCCCGGCGCCCCCGGCTCCAAGGTAATGGGGAAGGGGCTGCTCCCAGCGGGGGAAACTGAGGCACGGCACTGGCCGTGCCCCCCCCCCGCTCACCCGGTTTTCGTCCCTCCCTCCAGGGTGAAGCTGGTCCCACTGGTGCACGAGGGCCCCGAGGTGCCCAGGGCCCCCGCGGGGAATCCGGCACCCCCCGGCTCTCCCGGCCCCGCCGGCGCCCCCCGTAAGTGCCGGCACCAGCCCCCGCCCCGCAGCGGCTGGTCCCCGCGGCTCCCGGGGGCTCCCCACGGGGCTGAGCCTGGGAGAACTGAGGCACGGGGAGCTCAGCGGTGGCTTCTTGCAGGGTAACCCAGGGACTGACGGAATCCCCCGGAGCGAAGGGCTCGGCGGTGAGTGGGGACGGGGCGTCCGAGCCCCTGGGGCGGGGGGACGGGGCTCCAGAGGGGTCCTGGGATTTGGGGAGATGGGGGGGGACGGGACCCTGGGGGGCGGTGGCACAGGGATGTGGGGAGGATGCTGGGAGATACTGGGGGATGCTGGGGACACGGGGACAGGGTTGCTGGGGGGTGTGTGGGACATGGGATGATGAGGGCGTGCGGGGATGCTGGGGGGCACTGGGGCACTGGGGGATGCTGGGGGGACTGGGGGATGCTGGGGGGGAACTGGGGATGCTGGGGGGCACTGGGGGCTGGGGGGGGACACTGGAGGACACCAGACGCTGGGGCCGCATGCTGGGGGATGTGGGGACACTGGGGACGCTGCGGGCGGCGGGAGGACACGTGGGACACAGGGCCGGCGCCGTGCCCCGCTGACGCGCCTGGCCGCCCGCAGGGTGCCCCCGGCATCGCCGGCGCTCCCGGCTTCCCCGCCCCCGCGGCCCGCCCGGCCCCAGGGTGCCACTGGCCCGCTGGGACCCAAGGGACAGACGGTAAGAGCCCCCAAGAGCCCCGTGGAGGGGGAGAGCGGTGCTGCCCGCCCACTGTCAACATGCCCTGCCCACTGGCCACACCCCACACATGATGCCCGCCTCGTTCTGCCATAGGCCACGCCCCGCATCCCAGCCCGCTGGAGGGGAAACCCTCCCCTGTCACCCTGGGGACAGTCCAGGTCACCGGGACCTGGTCCCAGTGGGGCCACCAGGGTGGGATGGGGTGGGGTGGGGATGGAGATGGGGTGGGGTGGGGACAGGGAGAGGGACAGGTAAGGGCTGGGATGGAGATGGGGATGAGGAATGGGATGGGATGGGATGGGATGGGATGGGATGGGATGGGATGGGATGGGATGGGATGGGATGGGATGGGATGGGATGGAGATGGAGATGGAGATAGGGACAGGGACAGGTAAGGACTGGGAGGGAGATGGGGATGGAGTGGGATGGGATGGGATGGGGACAGGGATGGAGTTGAGGTTGGGGTCAGAAATGAGGACAGGAGTGGGGGACAGGAAAGGGGATGGGGACAGGGATGGGGACAGGAGGGGGACAGGAGGGGGGACACAGACGGGGGGTGAACTCGGGGCCAAGGATGAGAGCGGGAGTGTGGGATGGGAATGAAGATGGGACAGGACAGGGGACAGGGACAGGAAAGGGGATGGGGCCAGGACTGGGAACAGGGACGGGGACAGAGGAGGACAGGAAGGAGGGATGGGGATGGGGATGGACACTGGAAAGAGAATGGGGACAGGGACAGGATGGGACAGGGATGGGATGGGGACAGGGAGTGAAGGGGAGGACGAGGCTGGGTTGGGGACAGGGATGGGGACAAGGATGGGATGGGGTGGGGATGGGATGGGGACAGGGATGGGATGGGGACAGGGATGGGATGGGGACAGGATTGGGATGGGATGGGGACAGGGATGGATGGGGACAGGATTGGGATGGGGACGGGATGGGTTGGGGACAGGGATGGGATGGGGAGAGGGGATGGATGGGGACAGGATTGGGATGGGTTGGGGACAGGGATGGGATGGGGACAGGGATGGATGGGGACAGGATTGGGATGGGGACAGGGATGGGGATGGGGACAGGATTGGGATTGGGGACAGGGATGGGTGGGGGACAGGGATGGGATGGGAACAGGGATGGATGGGATGGGGACAGGGATGGGATGGGGACAGGATTGGGATGGGGAACAGGGATGGGATGGGGACAGGGATGGGCTTGGGGACAGGGATGGGTGGGAACAGGGATGGGATGGGATGGGGACAGGGATGGGATGGGATGGGGACAGGGATGGGATGGGACAGGGATGGGCTTGGGGACAATCGAGAAGCCGGGCCAGGGCTGGGCTCTGCTCCTGGAGAGGGGCCCGTGGCCGGGGACAGCGGGGATGCCGCGGCCCCTCGCCCACCGCCCCTTTCGCCCCCCAGGGAGAACCCGGCATCGCGGCTTCAAAGGCGAGCAGGGCCGAAGGGCGAGACGGTGAGTCCGGGCTTGGAGGGGGGGGTCCGTGCCGCGGCCCTCGCTCTCGGCGGGGCTGCCGCGTCTGGCCGGCGTCTCACGAAGCTCTTCCCCTAACGAGGCCTCTCGAGGGGCAGCGTCCCCCCTCCCGCGGGGGAACAATAGCCGCAGTGTTCGCGGCCCCCCCCGCCGGGACATTCCCCCCTCGCTTCATTACCCAGCCTCAATGCCAGGGCCGGAGCCCCGCCGAGGTGGCCCCCGAGCCCCTGGCGCCGGCGGGACCGTGGGCTCCCGCCCGACCCCCCCCCCGGGGTCGTGATTTATTGGGGGGGGGGGGGATATACAGTGTGCCGTGGGGGAGGAAGGCCCCGGTGACCCCTTTTCCTCCTCTTCCTCAGGGACCCGCAGGACCCCAAGGTGCCCCCTGGCCGGCTGGGGAGAAGCAAGAGAGGAGCCCGCGGTGAGCCCGGTGCTGCCGGTCCCGTGGGACCACCTGTAGAGAGGGGTGCGTGGCCCCCCCACGCCCCCCCAAGAGCCGCTGCCCCCCACAAACCCCCCCCCTTGGCTTCACTCCTCCTCTTCCTCCTCTTCCTCCATAGGTCGCTCCTGGCAACAGTGGCTTCCCCGGGCAGGACGGGCTGGCTGGACCCAAGTGGGACGTCAGGGTCATGGGTGGGTGGGTGGGTGGGGGACCAGGGTGCTGAGCACCCCCGGAACCCCAAACTCACCTCTTGTCCCCCCCCCCCCAGGGTGCTCCGGGCGAGCGGGGCCCCGCCGGGCTGGCGGGTCCCAAAGGTGCCACCGGTGACCCCGGGCGCCCCGGCGAGCCCGGACTGCCCGGAGCCAGGGTAAGGGGGGGGGGCGGATCCTGCACCCCACCCCGTAGGGCGCAGAGTGTGGGGGGGTGCCTGGGGGGGGCTCCCCACTGCGCGGGGCGGGGGGCTCGGCCGGGGCAGGACCACGTGGGGATGGTGGTGGGACCTGCTGGGTCAGCAAGGAGGCTCTTGGGGGCAGCTAAGGGCTTTCGGGGTCAATGGGGCCATGTGGGGGGTCAATCAGGAGATTTTGGGCTGGCTGAGGTGCTTTTGGGGTCAATAAGGGGAGTTTTTGGGGTCAATGGGGTGATTTTGGGGTTGATCAGGTGCTTTTGGGGTCAATAAGGAGATTTTGGGGTCAATAAGGTGCGTTTTTGGGGGTTGGTTAAGGTGGTTTTGGGGTTGATCAGGTGCTTTGGGGGCTGGTCGAGGTGCTGTCGGGGGTAGCCAAGATGCTCTTTGGCACTGCGACGCTACTTGGGGTCGGCCCAGTCGGCCCTGCGGTGCTAATTAAGGAAGTCTTTGGGGTTAGTTCCGACGCTCTTCGCTAATTAAGATGTAATTTGGGGTTAGCAAAGATGCTTTTGGGGTTGGTGAGGAGACAACCTGGGGTTGGCAAAGAGCTCCTCGGGGTTAAGATGCTCTTTGGGGGTGGATTAAGATGCATTTGGGGCTAATTAATATGTATTTGGGGCTAATTAAGATGATTTGGGTTAATTAAGATGTATTTGGGGGTTAATTAGATACATTTGGGGTTAATTAAGGTCCATTTGGGGTTAGCAAAGATGCTCTTTTGGGTGAAGATGCTCTTTGGGGTCACCCACACCCCCGGGGTTGGCAGCCCCCGTCCTCCCCTGCCAGGGGCGGGCAGGACGGGTGCCCGGTGTGTCCCCCTTATAGCCCCCCTCCAATTCCTTCCCTCCGCCGCAGGGTCTCACCGGCCGCCCGGGTGACGCTGGTCCTCAAGGCAAAGTCGGCGCAACCGTAAGTGACACTTTGGGGCGGGGGGGGGGTGGCGTTAGCGTGGTGGGGGACCCCCGGGGTCCCCGCTGACACCCCATCCCCTCAGGGTGCTCCCGGCGAGGACGGCCGCCCCGGCCCGCCCGGCCCACAGGGCGCTCGCGGCCAGCCCGGCGTGATGGGTTTCCCCGGTCCAAAGGGCTAATGTGAGTATCGCCGATGTTGCCCAAAATGGGGCGGGGGGCCGGGCGCGGAGCCCGTCCCCGTCACCTCGTGCCCGTCACCTCTGTCCCCTCTCTAGGGCGAGCTGGAAAAGCCGGTGAGAAAGGGCTCCCCGGTGCCCCGGGGCTGCGGGTGAGTTGGTTTCCCCTCCTCTCTGCCCCCTCCCCCAAAAAAAAACCACGCCTTGGGGTTGCCCCTGAGGCATCTGCAGTCTGCGGGTGGGGAAACTGAGGCAGGGGCGGGGTTGTGCCGGGAGCTCAGCACGGGTGGGTTTTCTCCTCGTAGGGTCTCCCTGGCAAGGACGGCGAGACGGGAGCTGCCGGCCCCCCGGACCTGCCGTGAGTGTCGCCGCCAAAAGCCACTTGAAATGGGAGGGGGGGGGTCAGGGGTTGGACCCCCACATCTGCGCCAAGGACCACCCAGGGTCTGCTGGCGATGGAGCCCTGGTGGTGTTGGGGTGGGGGATTTTGGGTTCCCCCGCGCCGTGCTTCCAGCTCGCCCAAAACCTCGGGGCGGGTGAAGGCGGAACCCGGCGAGGTTCCGGGGTCCTTCACCCAACCCTTCCCGCGGGCCCCGCGGGCGAGAGGGGAGAGCAAGGAGCCCCCGGACCTCCGGCTTCCAGGTGAGCGCATGAGGCAGGGGTTTGGGGTTGCTGGGGTCGGGGTGATGCTCGTGGGGTGACCCCCGAGTGATGGGGGCTCTCACTGATGTCGCCGCTCCCCCCCAGGGGCTGCCCGGGCCACCAGGTCCCCGGCGAGAGCGGCAAACCCGGAGATCAGTGAGGATCCATTTTTCCCTCCTCCCAGGCGTCTCCCCCGGCTGCAAAGGGGGGCTCAGGACCCCCGGCAGCCCCCGGGACTGCCCACGACTCTTTTCCCCCCTCGGCACAGGGTGTTCCCGGAGAAGCGGTGCGCCGGTCTCGTCGGTCCCAGAGTAAGTGTCACCCAGCCGCGGCTGTGGGGACAGGACGCCTCTCCCCGTCCACACGGGGGGGCGGTTGGGGGGGTCGGCAGAGCCTGGTCACCCCCATGCAGGGCCACAGCACCCCCAGTCCCGGCAGCTCAGCCTCCAGGGCAGCCCATCCCCAGTACCTGCCAGTACATCCCAGTACGTCCCAGTCCTTCTGGGGCGGTGCGGGATGGATGCTTGCCCTCCGTCCTCGGGGACATCCACACGAAGGACCTTGGACCCTCGCTGTGGCCTCGTGGCTCTCCTAAAGCTGTCCCCCCCCACCCAGGGCGAACGCGGCTTCCCGGTGAACGTGGCTCTCCCGGCGCCCAAGGGCTGCAAGGTCCCCGCGGGCTCCCCGGCACCGGGCACCGACGGACCAAAGGTGGTGACAAGAGGGGCGGGGCCGGGTGACGGAGCCGTGAGGGGGGTTGGCACCCCAATAACTGTCCCCCTTCGCTCTGCTTAGGGTGCAACCGGCCCGGCCGGCCCCCAACGGTGCCCAGGGCCCCCGGGGCGGCAGGGGATGCCCGGTGAGAGGGGAGCCGCTGGCATCGCCGGGCCCAAGGGAGAGACGGGTAAGTGATGGGTGCCGGAGGTGTCCGAGCGGCCCGGGGCTCAGCTCGGCTCACGCCGCCTCCGTCTCGCCCCACAGGGAGACATCGGCGAGAAGGGTCCCGAAGGAGCCCCCGGCAAGGACGGCGCCCGCGTAAGTGGGCTGGGGGCGGCGGTGGGAGCGGGGTGGGCGGCGAGGGGCGCGAGGGTGGCCTTGTCCTCATCTGTCTCTTCTCCGTAGGGTCTGACGGGTCCATCGGTCCCCCGGCCCGCTGGCCCCAACGGCGAGAAGGTGAGAGCCTGGGCGGCCCCTCGGCTGCCCAACCCGGGGTGGGGGGAGATACCACCGCCCACCCGCCAACTCTCATCCTTCCTTTTCCAGGGTGAATCGGGCCTCCTGGGCCATCTGGCGCTGCCGGTGCCCGCGGTGCCCCGTAAGTGCCACCCACCCAGGTGCTGGCGGTGCCACCGCTGGCCTCGATCCCCCGTCATGTCCCCCCCCCATTTAACCCCCATTCTCCCCTGCAGGGTGAGCGCGGGGACCCGGTGCCCCCGGTCCGCGGCTTTGCTGGTCCCCGGTGAGTACTTGGCCCCGTTCCCCCGGCACGGCTCCGGCGTCGGCTCGACCCGCTGACGGCGGCCGCTTCCCCGCAGGGCGCCGACGGGCAAACCCGGGGCCAAAGGCGAACAAGGAGAACCCGGGCAGAAGGGCGACGCCGGCGCTCCCGGTCCCCAAGGTCCCTCCGGCGCGTGGCCCGCAGGTGGGTACAACGGGGCATCCCGAAACGGGGGGGGTGCGAACCCCTATCCCCACCCCCGGCATGTTTCTAACCCATTTTCCTCCTCTTCCCCAGGGTCCTACTGGTGTGACTGGTCCCAAAGGAGCCCGGGGTGCTCAGGGCCCCCCTGTGAGTATGGGAGGGGTGGGCTGCAGGGCAGGGGTGGCTGGGGGGGTCCGGTGCGGTGCCTGAGCCGCCTTTCTCCTCTCCTTCCCCAGGGAGCCACCGGATTCCCCGGTGCCGCCGGCCGCGTGGGACCACCCGGCCCTAACGTGAGTCGAGGGGCAGCCGGGAGCAACTGGGATTGACTGGGGGGAGCTGGGATTCCTCCCCCGAGGTCGGGGGACTCAGGAGATGCTGCTTGCTCCATGTCGGGGCCAAGCAGTGGAGGGTCCCTGAGCTGAGCAGCCCCTGGGCGACACCGTAAAAAGGGGTTTTTCTGAGGGTCTCCCAGCACAGGAGCCCCCTGGAGCCCCGAGCGGGGCCAGGATGCGGGTGAGAAGGTGGAAAAGCTGCCGCTGTTTGCACTAACCCGTCTTCTCCCCTCGCAGGGTAACCCAGGCCCCCCCGGACCCCCCGGCTCTGCTGGCAAAGACGGTCCCAAGGGTGCTCGTGGCGATGCCGGTCCCCCGGGCCGTGCCGGTGACCCCGGGCTCCAAGGCCCGCCGGCCCCCCTGGCGAGAAAGGCGAACCCGGCGAGGACGGCCCCGCGGTATGTTTTTTTTTTGGGGGGGGTCACCTCCCTCTCTGCTGGCTCAGTGCCGTGCCAGCACCCCGCCGGGTCTGACCGCCTCCTCTGCCTCCCCGCAGGGTCCTGACGGTCCCCCCGGTCCCAAGGGCTGGCAGGGCAGCGTGGCATCGTTGGTTCCCCGGCCAACGCGGCGAGAGAGGCTTCCCCGGGCTGCCGGGGCCATCGGTGAGTCCTCCCCTCTGCCACCCCACCCCGTGCCCGGCAGGGTGGCATCGTCCCCGCTCCGAGCCGTTGGAGCTCCTGAGCTCAGCACCTGAATTGGGTGTTTGAAGCCCCTCCGAGGCTGCTGAAGCCCCGTGGGGCTGCAATGAGCCTGTCACGGGGCCACCAGCCCCTCGAGCACCCCCAGGGACCCAAATCCTGGTTTGGGGGCCCCAAAACTACCAGGAGCCGCCGGTGCCATCGGGGCCGACGCTTGTTTGGGCAGAGCCTTCAAACGAGGCGGTTGCCGGGCGAGGGGCAGCGCTGGCATCTCCCCCTGCTCACTGCCTCGGCTTTTTCTTTTCCCTTTGTTTAGGGTGAACCTGGAAAACAAGGAGCTCCCGGCTCTGCCGGTGACCGCGGCCCCCCCGGCCCCGTGGGTCCCCCTGGTCTGACAGGTCCCGCCGGTGAACCTGGGCGTGAGGTAGGCAACACCCAGACGGCACCTCCGTCTGTGCCGGCTGGGGGTCATCCCGGTGTGCTCAACGGCATCACCGGCTACCGCTGATCTGGCGGCCGGCGAGCCTCGCACCGGAACAGCTCCCAGCCCTCGCCAGCACCTTTTTGCTGGCGGTTTTGCTTTGAGAGGGGCGTTTGCTCCATTCCGGGGTCCCGACTGAATTCCTCCTCCTCTGCTCCCAGGGTAACCCCGGCGCTGACGGACCCCCAGGCAGAGACGGTGCAGCCGGCGTCAAGGTGAGCTCCCGCCACCCCGGGCCGCTTGCTCGCCGCGTGCCCCTTGGCGCGGCACGAAATCCCACGGTTCTGACCGCCCCCCTTGTCTCGGCGCAGGGCGATCGCGGTGAGACCGGTCCCGTCGGTGCCCCTGGCGCTCCCGGTGCCCCGGCGCTCCGGCCCCGTCGGTCCCACCGGCAAACAAGGAGACAGAGGCGAGACGGTGAGTGGCGGTGAGGGAAACTGGGTAGGGCAGATGGGAACCACCCCAGGGCAGGTAAGTGAAGACATGGTGCTGGTCCCCTGGCACCAGTTAGCTACTGGGAGTAACTGGGAGGGCCAGGTGGGTGCTGTTAGTGCCGGTCGCTAATTCCGTGATGCCGTTAGTGGCTCTGGGCATCGTCCCGAGGATGCTGCCGATTCCCAGAGCTGCGAGTGGGGCAGCTGGGAGGGAGGGGCCGGTTCGGACCCCCTGGGGTGACAGGCCACCCCCCAGCCCCTCGTGACTCCCCTTTTTTCTCTCCGCAGGGGGCACAAGGTCCCATGGGTCCTGCTGGTCCCGCTGGCGCTCGAGGCATGCCAGTGAGTGACAACGGGCCCCTCGGGGGTCTCGGGGTCCTGGGCCACCGCGCCGGGTGGGTGGGGGTCTGCCACGCTGAGTCTGACAGGCCCCTTCTCCCCTCCCAGGGTCCCCAAGGGCCTCGCGGTGACAAGGGTGAGACTGGAGAGGCTGGAGAGAGAGGGCTGAAGGGCC
Organism: Bucorvus abyssinicus; assembly: GCA_009769605.1. NCBI lineage: Eukaryota > Metazoa > Chordata > Aves > Bucerotiformes > Bucorvidae > Bucorvus > Bucorvus abyssinicus. The sequence continues at coordinate 13,861,748 of CM020050.1, read as the reverse complement.
ACCGCGGCTTCACGGGCTGCAGGGCCTTCCCGGACCACCCGTAAGTCTCGGTTGTGCGAGCCCAGTGCTTGCCGCGGAGCCGGACGTGGCTCCTCCGGAGCCGCGCAAAGCCTCGGCACCCCGGAGCTGTAAAACCCACCCTCGCTTCCTCCTCAGGGTCCTTCTGGAGACCAAGGGGCTGCTGGTCCCGCCGGTCCCTCCGGTCCCAGGGTAAGTCCTGGCGAGATGAGCGGAGAAGGAGGCACCTCCGTCCCGGAACCCCCGTGCCTCGCTGCCTCGCTGTCCCCAGGAGCTAACAGCTCCCCGGCACCTTCGCGCAACGACCTGACCCCCCCCTTTCGGGTCTCTCTCCCAGGGTCCCCCCGGCCCCGTCGGCCCCTCTGGCAAAGACGGCTCCAACGGCATGCCCGGCCCCATCGGTCCCCCTGGCCCCCGTGGGCGAAGTGGCGAACCGGGTCCTGCGGTGAGTCAAAACGCCGGCGGTGGGAGGGAACAGGGCAGCTCCAGCTCGCAGAGCAGCCCCTCAGAACTGCATCGTCTTCCTCCCGTAGGGTCCTCCCGGAAACCCAGGGCCCCCCGGTCCTCCCGGCCCACCCGGTACCGGTATCGACATGTCGGCGTTTGCTGGACTGGGGCAGCCGGAGAAGGGTCCTGACCCCATCCGCTACATGCGGGCGGACGAGGCGGCCGGTGGCCTGCGGCAGCACGATGTCGAGGTGGACGCCACGCTCAAGTCCCTCAACAACCAGATCGAGAGCATCCGCAGCCCCGAGGGCTCCAAGAAGAACCCGGCCAGGACCTGCCGCGACATCAAGCTTTGCCATCCCGAGTGGAAGAGCGGTGAGAGCCTTCGTCCTGCCTCCTGCCCTCCTCTCCCTCCCCAGCCCTGAGGACAGTGGAGTCTGCAATGCTCTTGGCTCTTGACCTCCCAAACCTCACGTTCTCGCCCATTTGTCCTCTCCGCTGCAGGAGACTACTGGATCGACCCGAACCAGGGCTGCACCTTGGACGCCATCAAAGTTTTCTGCAACATGGAGACGGGCGAGACCTGCGTCTACCCCAACCCCAGCAGCATCCCCAAGAAGAACTGGTGGACCAGCAAGACCAAAGACAAGAAGCACGTCTGGTTCGCAGAGACCATCAACGGCGGTTTCCACGTAAGAGTCCCCCGGGGCTGGAGCGGGAATGCAGGTTGAGGGGAAGGCCTGGGGTTGGATGGCCTTCCTTGGGGTTGGGATGGCCTTCCGTGGGGTTGGGATGGCCTTCCGTGGGGTTGGGATGGCCTTCCGTGGGGTTGGGATGGCCTTCCGTGGGGTTGGGATGTGTTCTGTGGGTTGGGATGTTCCATGGGGTTGGGATGGCCTTCCGTGGCGTTGGGATGTTCTTCCGTGGGGTTGGGATGGCCTTCCGTGGGGTTCTGGTGATGGCTGTCATACGAGGGGGCTGTTGGTGTTGGGTCAGGTGGGTTTTGGTTTTGCAGCCATCTGGGACCATAAGGTAGGGAAGTTCCCTCAAAAAGCGGCTGGAAATAGGGTTGTGGTGGCACCCCGAGTTTTTAACGTCTCACGCTTCCCTCCAGTTCAGCTACGGCGATGAAGACCTGGCTCCCAACACCGCCAGCATCCAGATGACCTTCCTCGCCTCCTCCACCGACGAAGGCTCCCAGAATGTCACTTACCACTGCAAGAACAGTGTTGCCTACATGGACGAGGAGATGGGCAACCTGAAGAAAGCCCTCCTCATCCAGGGCTCCAACGACGTGGAGATCAGAGCCGAGGGCAACAGCAGGTTCACCTACAGCGTCCTGGAGGACGGTTGCACGGTGAGTCCCCGGGCGCCCGCGGGAGAAAAGACGTAGGCGATGAGTTGTGGTTCAAGCCACGAGGCCGCCGTTGGCTTGGAGACCACCCAAGAACATCCTCCCTCCTCCTTTTCTCCCCGAAACACACTGGGAAAGGGGCAAGACGGTCATCGAGTACCGGTCGCAGAAGACCTCGCGCCTGCCCATTGTAGATATTGCACCTATGGACATTGGTGGAGCCGATCAGGAGTTCGGCGTCGACATTGGCCCCGTCTGCTTCTTGTAAAAAAGAATTGTTCTATTTTGTGTGTTTGTGTGTTTGTTGTTGTTGTTGTGTTTGTTTTTTTTTTTAAAGCCAGCCCAATCCCATCAAAGAAAAACCCTTAAAAAAAAAAAAAAACCAACCCCCCCCCACCCACCCAAACCCCTCCCCGAGGACCTGAGCACCGTCCAACCGCTCGTCCGACTTCTGCACTGACCGCGAGGCCTCGCTCGACGCCCGTCCATCGGGACCGCCGCCGCCGGCTGCGAGAAGGAAGGAAACCACCGTCATTATATTTATTTATTCTCTTCCGGGAAGACCGAGGTTGGAGGTCGGGTGGAGGTGGGATCCCGCAACTCCAGGTATCACGAATCCCCTCCCGTCCCCGTCCCCCCCGCCCCCAGGAGCGTTTGTGTATAACGTGACACACGGGAAAAAACAAAAAAAATGGACGAAATGGTGCTATTCTTGTACGACCAAGTCTGTATTTTTTAAACATCCGTTGATATAAAAGAACAAAAAAAAAACCCCTGATGTCTGGTGGAAAGTGGATCCGGGCGGCGGTTTTGCGGCGCAAAGTCTTTTCTCCGCGGATAAAGGGAGGTTTGGGGTCAAATCTCTGATTTTTCTAACCCCGCGCTAAGGAATAAAAATTAAAAGAAATAATTTCCCCCTAAAAGTCAAAAAAAGGAAGAAAAAACCCATTTGAAGTGAAAAATCCATCAACACCAGGAGCCAATGCAGTGGCCATGAGGGTTTTTGCTGTTTTTTCCCCGAATAAAGAACGGTTTGGGGTCAAATCTCCAGACTTTGGTTCAGGCTACATCACGCTAAGGGAAAAACACCCACCAAGAACCCCCCCAAAAACCCAGGAAAAGGGAGGGGGAACCACTGGAAGAGAAACCTCTCGAAGCCAACATGAGGTTTCCGCGACGAGATCTCTTGTCCCTTTGCACCCCTGAACGGCACTGGGGCCACCAGTTAAGGGCAACCAGTAAACCAGTGTGCAGGGGGCTGCTGGGGCCGGTCCTCGGGGGAACCAGCACGGCCGAGGGCGCGCGGGTGCCCGGAGGTGCCCACAGGGGAGTCTTCCGGTCCGTGCAGGGAGCGGCACCATGTCAGGTCGTACTTGGCAGCGCTGGGGGCGCGGTTGTCCCCAAAAGTGTCATAAAACGTCACGAGTTTAAACTGGGCTTAGTGGGATTGGAGGAAAAGCCCCGAAATTTGGTTTTTTTGACTATCCTAAAGGAAACGATCCCGCCGAGCCCACGAGGTCACAACACACCCGGCTTTACGTGCGGACAGAGTCACCAGTACGGACTGGTTTGGGCTGGGAACACCCTCTGAGCCCCCCAGTCCCAGTGTCCCCCAGCACCGCCGGGTCCCCACTGAGCCCTGTCCCGCAGCACCACCTCGACCGGCTGGGAAACCCCTCCAGGGACGGGGACTCCACCACTGCCCTGGGCAGCTGGGACAGGCCGGGACAACCCCAGCGGACAGAAATGGCTCCGCAGGGACCACCACAACCTGCCCTGGGGCAACTGCAGGCCGGTTCACCTCGTCCTGGGGAGCAGAGACCGACCACACCTCACTCCACCCTCCTGTCAGGGAGTTGTCCAGAGCCACAGGTCCTCCCCGGAGCCTCCTGTTTTCTCCAGCTCAACCCCCCCAGCTCCCCAGTGCTCCTCAGACTTCTCCAATCCTCATGGTGTCCAGACCCTTTCTGGACACGCTCCAGCCCCGTGGCACCCAGGGCAGGACCCGGCCCTTGCCTGGTTGCCCTCAGCCCAGTGGCCTCCAGCCTGGCCGAGCTCACTGGAGCCTCCAGCAAGCTCCACACTCCCACCCAACTGGGAGCCATCTCCAAACTGGCTGAGGACTCACTGGGGATGACCGGCCGTCGAGCATGCTGACCGCAGGGTTTGAGTTCCACACCAGCGTGAGTCAGAACCTGGGGGTTTTTTGCACCCCTCGGTATCCACGGGCGCTAAGTTCTTCATTAAGGGAAATTATGATTTCAAAGGATTAAAAGATCCCTTTTAAAATTCCTCTTGATATTAAACGCTGGCAGCAAAAGTGCCTGAAGCAGCTTCTGCAGGGCCAGGAGCTTCCAAAACCAAAAAAAAAAATTGGCAGAAGAAATTCATTAACCAGGACTGGAGGATTAAGGAGGATTTTTCAAACCAAAACACCCTTGAAAAGGCCGCGCGCTCAGCCCACGACCCCGAGGTCTCCGCTGGGGGCTGGATCTCCAGCTCACCGCTGGCTCACGACTGGTTTGGGGGCAAAGTCGTGGTGTTCAGCCAAGCAGCTGGGTTTTTTTTTTTTTTATCCTGAGTCCCCCAAAATCACCCAGTTAACAGCAACCCCCTCCCCAGGCTGCTTTGAAGGACCGGAGGAGCAGGAGAGTGTGGGGTTGTCTCTGGGGAGTAGAAACCAGTCAGGCCCAGGGTGACTGGAGTCAACTCCAGTTGGTGCTGGTCCCCAGTGCTCGGTACTGGGGCTGATTCTGTTCGACATCCCCAACGATTTGGGCGAGGGGATCAAGGGCACCTCAGCCAGGGGCAGAGCCCCAGTTGGGTGGGAGTGTGGAGTTGCTGGAGGGTTGGGAGGCTCCAGTGAGGGTGTGATTTCATCTTCCTCCAGAAAAGGAAAAGTTTGACTCATGTAACTGGGGGGGTTATGGAAGCCGGGTGGGAAGTTCACGATGGAGATCCCTAGGGACCAGGAGAGCGGTGACAGCCGCTGGAGGTGGGCTGGGGGCTCCGCGCCCTGGTCCCAGCTGCCCTGGAGGGGCTTTGCCTCTCCCGGATTGAGCTTTAAGCAGCAGAACTCACATCTAGAAACCCGCGAGGCACAAACACCACTGCTTCCAAAAAAAAAAAAAAAAAACACAAACAACACACAACACGTTTTTATGTCACAATCACACATAATGAGTCAAAACCCAACAAACGGCAGCAGCAGAGTGAGCTCCAGGCTGGGAACGGCACAAGTCGGCAGCGAGAACCACAGCGGGCCGAGCTTTCGCCTTTATTGGCTTTAAGAACAGGCAGCTCCTGCGAAACGGCCTTTGAAACTCCCAAATCCCCCCAAAATCTGTTTAAATCGGCGACCGGGCACAAGCACGAAGCGACACCGAGGCACCATCCCCCCTTTGAAACCCTGGAGATGCGGCAGTGCGAATGCGAGAGGGAGAGGAGGCTCAGAGAGGAGGAAGGTCGAACTCACACATTTGCTGTAGGTGGCCTCAGCTGCCAGCAAATAAAATCCACAGAGTGGAGGAAGCGCCTTTCAGAGGCTTGGGCTCCTTGCCGCCTCCTCACGCGAGTCACAGCTTTATCTGCTCATTCCTCACCCTTTTTATCGGGGTCTGCCCTGAAAGCACCCAGCGACATGCCGCCACCAGCCTAAAACGGAGGAGATTAATGACGCAGAGTTAACGAGTTTACCCTGGACATGGTGCTGAGATTCAGAGCTGCTGCACGAGTCAGCTCGGAACCCTTGGGATCTTCCGACCCCAAAGTGTGAAGCTTGAGAGCCGGTTCCCCCCCAAACCGGTTCTTCAGAACCACAGTGGAAGGTGGAGCCCAGCAGCAGCTGGGCAGTGGGAAGGGCCCCGTTGCTTGCACATGAATGACACCCCAGCAGGTTCGTGGACTGGGCCCACGTGGAAGAGCGTGAAAGGGACCCTGGAGCTTTCAAACCTCTCCCACCAAAGTCCCCTCTGCTCCCTTGGAGAGCTCCAGGTCCCTTCTAGAAACCGTCTAAGGGACTGGCTGCCCTCAGGGCTCGCTCAGGCCTTTGGCCGAGCCCCGGGCCGGCGGCAGCGGGGCGGTAGAGTTGCTGCTGCAGTCCCATAGTGGTAGGTCTCCAGCGCACTCTGCGTCACGTGGCCGATGTACGAGAGCTTCACCGACGTCCTGTGAGCGGGAGGAAGAGTGGTTTAGCGGTGACGGGCTAAACAAACAAACCCAACAGTCATCCCCAGCTCCTCATCCCCCTCGAAAGCTGTGGACCCGCTCAGGTTCTGCTCCAGAGCTGGCAAGCAGAGCCCTCCACCCCACAGGCGAGAGCTCAGCGGCGTTTTGAACCACCAACCTCATGAAGATGACGATGTTGTGGACCTTCACCTTGGGAAACGTGCAGAAGAAACTGGAAGAGACCAGAAACCAAAGAACTGGGTCAGCGGGGGCTGAGGGCTGGGTTTCTCGGTAACAACTGCTGATTTTCCCGTTGGGTTTAACTCAGCTCAAGACTCGGTCCAGCAACCGCGTCACAACAGCCCCTTTTCACGTCATTTCGAGCAAACAGTTCCTTTCCAGGAAGTCAGCGGAAAACAAGTCATTTCCAGAGCAGCTTCACCCCAGCCTCTTCCCCCAAGTAATCAATCCTTACTACACGTAGGAGAAGGGTCCGCCCAGCTCCGCCTTCACTGTGAAATTCACCTGGAAAAAAAGAACAACACGTTCAGGAGCAGCTTCAGTCCTTGAGCCTAAATCCACCCGTGTGAGTCTGCCCTGCTCGCTGGCGCCCACCAGGCTGCTCGAGGGGTACGAAGCCGGGGGGTTCAACCACGACACCGTTAAGATCATTTTGCCAAGCAAAGCTTTGAGGTCTCAACAGCCTTGTGGCGGGGTGGGTTTGGTGATGGTTCTGTTTGACCGGGCGATGAAAGGCCAATACCAGTTTGTCACTGAGCGGCTGGATGCTGGAGACACTGGTGACCTGCTGGCTGCCCACCACCGTGTTCATGTACTGCACTTGGCTGGTCAGGCTGGTCACCATCACCGAGTAGAAGTTGGAGTTTTTGATCCGTAAGTGGCCTGGGGGGGACCAAAAAAGGGAGGGGACACACAAAGTATTGGCCTCACAGCACCTCAGCAGGGGAGGGGAACACGCAGACAGACACGCAAAAGCTTTACCGTGATGGCGAGAACGACAACGGTTCTTCTTGTCGAACACACCCGCACAACTTTAATTCCCGTCGTCCTCTACCAGGACTGAGTGGGGGAAGAGGAAGAAAACCACCAGCCCCGAGATGAGGAGGCAGAGCAGGACGGAGAGCAGGACATAGAGCTTCCTGGAAGAGGTGGAGAAGGGTCACCCCCCTGCCCTCATGCAGCGTCTGCAGCTGCACGAGGGCCTGGGCCGTGAAACCCAGCCAACACCATCAGTTTATTCTTCCTCAAGAGAGACACAGAATCACTGCTCCAACGCTTCCCATGTCCCAAAGGGGTCAGAACTCTTTAAGCAATTTATTTTTGGTAATGAGTAACAAAGCAGCTGTTTTGCCACCCCCCCGTGGCGTTTTCACCGTCTCATCCTTTTCGCTGTTTACTAAAAGCCGCAGTCTAGGGCGCGGGGACGAAGCGTGGGAGCAGGATTGTTGTTTCCACGTTCACCCCCGCAGCGGGATTTCACAGGAAATATTCAAAGTTACGCTTTCAAGTTGGCAAACTCAGATGAAAACAAACCCCCAGAGGAAGGGGAGGCTTCTGGTGGTGGCAGGGAACAAAGAGCCCTGTGTTCTCTTTGTAAGGATATGATTACCCTCTTCCCACCACACTTACGTTCTCCTGCGGCCGAAGCGTTGGTCGCTGTAGGGTATCAGCGCCACCAACTCATTCACCTGCTCTGTGAAGCACAAGGAACACGTTAACCGACCCCATATCGGGGTCGCTCACGTACAGTGGCGCCGTTTTCTATCCGTGTTTCAGCCTGGGAGGAGCAGTTACCTGTGGGGATGCAGCCGGTGCCTTGGCAAGTGGGGCAGGTGATGCTGTCACTGGCTGTGAACTCCACGTAGGGGAACTTGGCAATGTCTTCCACGCGGTCCCGGCTATTGAGTAAGTCGTCATCGTCATCCTCAGGCTTCGGCCTCTGCCTCGAGGGAGCGTTGTTAGTGGTGGGGGAAAGCACTGAACCCATCGTGGCTGCTGCCAGAACCGGTGACAGAGGCAGCAGGAGCGGCGCTGGTGTTAAATGGGTATTAAATGGGGTTTCATCCTGCTTCTGGGCCAACAACAAAACCCTTCCCTGAACTACAGCCACCCCAGCACTCCTGGGAGAGACACCCCCTCGCCAAGGCACCATCCTGGAGGTCCAACAGGGAGCCTCCCCCCACAGCGGTGACTCCCACAGCACCCGACAGAAACAGGCACCCCTACTTAAGGTAGCCCCCCGGGGGAGGCTCCGTGCCCAGACACCCGCTCAGAACAGAGACACCCCCAAACACCTCCCTAGACACCAACAAGCCCCTCAGAGACAGGCCTACACCCCAGGACCCCCCTCAGAACAGACACCCCCCAGGCCCCAACAACCCCCTCAGAGACAGGCCTACACCCCAGGACCCCCCAAAAGAAAGCCATACCCTTCCTCCACAAAGAGTCATGCCTTCCTAGACACCCACCTTCCCCAAAATAGCCCCCCCCACCCCTCCCCACGTGGGCCTAGCCTCCAACACCCCCCAAAAACACCCCCCAAAAAACACCCCCCAGAGAGCCACAGCCCCCCCCCCCCCCCCCCCCCCCCCGCCAAAATAGATGCTCCCCCCAAACAACTCACAAGGACCTGCCCTCGACACCCCCGGGGGAGTCACGCCCTCAGGGACACCCCCAACCAGCCCAGCTGAGGCCCACCCCCCCCCCCCAACCTGCCCTCTCAAACCCCACCGCCGCGGCGTCACCGTTTCCCGCGCAGCCAGCCGTCGCTATAACAACGCCGCGCGGCGGTGGTGGGCGGAGCCCGGCCTTCTCCCCACCCCCTCGGAGTCCCGCGCTGGCGCACGGCGCGCAGGGCGGGACGGCGTGGGCGGGGTTTCTCAGAGCCCGCCCCCTCGTTAACGCCCCGCCCGTGAACGCCCGGGCGGGGCGTTACGTCACCGCGGGACGCCCCGCCCGCCAGCGGGGAAATGGGGCGGGGCTTGGGGAGGCACGGCCTCACCGCGACGAAAAGCCCCCGCCCGGGCGCGCCTCTCCCGCAGTGCGCACGCGCCGTGCCGCGGAGGGGCGGTGCCGCGACCCCACCCCATTGGCGCGGCTGAGGGGCGTCTTCTGCGGTGCGCACGCGCAAGGACCTACTCAGGCGGGTTTCCCGGGGGCGGGGCAGGGGCGGGTGAGGCGCGTCCTTCCGCGCATGCGCACTGCAGGGTGCGCCCCGCCCTACCCGCGTATGCGCCAGCGGCACGGGGTCTGGCTGCAGCGGCGGAGAGCGAGCATGCGCGCGCGGTGGGCGGTGGCGGGGAGCTGCACGGGGCGTTCACGCACCAGTGTGAGACGCGCGTCCCAGTACGGAGCATCCCCCTCACCAGTCTGAGCACCCCCCCCCGCACACCAGTATGAGGATACGCATCCCAGTACGGAGCCCCCTCCCACCAGTACGGAGCCCCCCTCCACCAGTATGGAGCCCCCCCCCCCAGTATAGAGCCCCCACATCCCAGTATGAGGGCACACGTACCAGTATGGAGCCCCCCCACACCAGTACAGACACATCCCCGCCAGTATGAGGACACCTGCCCCAGCATGGAGCGCCCCCCCCCCACCATTATGGAGCCCCCCACCCCACCAGTATGAGGACACATGTCCCAGTATGGAGCCCCCCACCACACCATATGGAGCCCCCCACCCCACCAGTATGGAGCCCCCCACCCCACCAGTATGAGGACACACGTACCAGTATGGAGCCCCCCCCCCCAGTATGAAGCACCCCACACCAGTACGGACCCACACCAGTACGGAGCCCCCCCCAGCACGCGTTCTCTCCACCCGAGCTGCTCTCCCCCCCGTGTCGCCGGTGGACACTTTCTGGGCCATTTATTTCTTCTCCCCAGCAGGAAAATGCGGCGGGGGGGTTTGCCCCGGCTAGCCTGCCCCCTCCCTTCATTGCTGCCTCTAATTACTCCCGGCACCCCGGGGATGGCGGTGGAGCGCCCGAGGAAGGTGCTGGCTGCAGGACTGGGGTGGACGGACACGGGTCGAGAGGGGATGGGAAGGGGAAAACCGCCACTGAACCCCCCTGGGGATGGGCTGGGGCGGGGGGTGAGCTCAACCCTATATTAGACACTAAAGAATCCCAGAGCAGGGGGGGAGGACGCTGCCACCCAAGCACAGCCTCTCCTCGGCCCTTCCTGCTGCCTCAATCCCTTTTCTTCCCATTTTAAGGCCCATTCTGCCCCCCCCAACCAGCCCCATGGCCTTCAGCCTCCCCTCAGCAGCCCCTCCTCATCCTCGCAGCCTCCCCTGGGCTCTCTCCAGCAGCTCCTGGGCTCTGCTGAACTGGGGAGCCCGGAGCTGGACACGGGGCTCCAGACGTGGCCTCACCGGGAGGGAGCAGAGGGGCAGGAGAACCTCCCTGACCTGCTGCCACCCTCTTCCTCACGCACCCAGGAGACCACCGGCCTCTTGGCCACGTTGCTGGCTCATGGGCAACCCTGGTGGCCACCAGGTCCTTGTCCTCCCCCTTGTCCTGGGCTGGTGCAGGGGCAGGACTCGCCCTGGCTGGTCTCCAGGAGGTTCCTCTCCAGTCCGGTGGTGCCTCAGCCCCTGCTCCCAGTTCGAACCAGGCAGCAAACTGTTGGAGGGGACGCTCTGTCCCTTCCTCCGGGTCACTGACGAAGGTGACGAACAAGACTGGGTCCCAGTCCCGACCCCTGGCTGACACCGCGACCTGCTGGAGGACCCCGACCCCAACCCTCTGAGCTCCGTCCTTCAGCCAGCTCAGCGCCCACCTCGGTGCCCCTCACCACTGCCTCAGTTTCCCCGCCAGGGTGTCGTGGGTGACAGCACCCAGAGCCTTTGGACGCCACCGCCGCCCTCCCCTCACCCACCCAGCTGGAGATTCCTCCCTCTCAACACCCCCCCCACCCCAGGACCATCATCATCCTCCCGCAGCCCTGCCGAGCTCCAGCCGAGCCCCGTCGAACCGAGGGACTCCCCATCCCCGAATTAACCCCCCCACCCCTGAATTAAACCCTCACCCCTGAATTAAACCCCCCACCCCCGAATTAAAGCCCCCACCCCCGAATTAAACCCTCCAGCACCTCCAGCCCCCGCCCCGTCTCCCGCACAAGAGGGATTTTGCACCAGGATCCGGCCCCATTCCCTGCTGCCAGGTGGGTTTGGTGGCAAAGTCCTTTTTTCTCTGGGGGTCGCGGGGGTCCGGCCAAGGCAAGATCGTGGGGGCAAAGCCCGGGACCGATTTTCCCTGCGACAGTGGAAAACCGCAGCGGCGGGACGGGCACGTGCAGCCTCTCACCACCCCTCCCCGCCCTCCCCTAAAAGTTCCGCGCCACGAAATTGGCTCTAATGACCCCCCCATTTCTTCCCAGACGCTGTTTTCCTCGCGTCGGCCTCATTAAAGCGATTTGAAGACGCTCCGGGAGGCGTTTTCCCCCCACGCAGCTCCCGAACCCGGCGACCGGAGCCGCGGGGCGGTGATTGCCGCCCGCCTCCTCGCCCCCGCGGCGGGGGCTCCTTGTCTCCGGGGGCTTGGGTTTAGGGGCCGCTTGGTAAGCCCCGGCGGCCTCAGGCAGGGGCTTTTCGCGAAGCGTTTCGGGCTGCTCTATGCAGTGTGGCTGATGGGGTTTGGGGATGGAAAGGGGAAAAAACGGCCAAAACACCCCGAATTTTTCAGGCCGGGGGCGTAACGTGGAGCAGCTCTGGGTGGAGGCTGCGCCACCGGCTGAGCCAGCTCAGCCCAAACCCCCCAGTTTGACTCACGACACCAGTAACGGGATTTTGGGCGCTCAAGGGACCCGGCTGGTTGCGTTGTCCCAAATACCCCCGGGTTTGGGCAGGAGCAGCCGACTCCTGCGGGTCCCTGGTCCCCGGGCTCAGTTCGTGCTGGGGACGGGAAGCTCCGGGCTCGGTGTCACGCCATGGGGGCCCGACCAAGGAGCCGCAACTCTGCCGGGAACCGGCCCACCCTCGGTCGTCCGGAGCTGTGCCAAGGCCCTCGCGGGACAGATCAGCTCCCCCTCAGCCCTTTATCTGATGGAAGAAGCCTCACAAAACGACGAGAACCCTCTCGAGGCCGTCCCCCGACAGAGGTTTCTGGGTGACGGGTCTCCTGGGTGGAACTGGGAGAGGAGGGGGACGAGCCCAGCGAACCCTGCAGCGCCCAGCTGGAGTTTGTTCGCCCGGGTGACGAACACTCCGAGTTTCGTGGTGCCTCGTTACTTGGAAATCCGGAAAGGGAACGGCCTTTGAAGCGCCGCCAGCTCCAGGAACGCAGCTCTGCACCCTCCGGACTTCCAGGAGCCGCCAGAGCGAAGGTGAAACGTGGCGGGGACGCTCAAAGGCACGATGCTACGGGGAGACAGTTTGTCCGGGAGTGCTGGGGGGGGGCACTATTGTCCTGGTGGTGTTTGCCCTGTCCCAGTAAGGCGCTGGGCACGGGGCCCAGGAGGACATGGGTGAGCTGCCTGAGGCCCGCTGGGCTGGCTGGAGGGGTTGTGTGCCCCAAGGCGCCAGGCGGCAGCACCCCACACCCACCCCAGCAGCACGCCCGAAGTCCCCGGCAGGGCCTGGGGCTCCCCACCAGCCCCGGCAGCGGGGCAGCAGGCGCGGCGGCCCGGGCCAAAGGCGGGGACCGGGCTGGGCAGGGGCGCTGCGGCCCTCGAGGTCCCCGGGGCCGGCAACCCCGGCAGAGCCCCCCAGCGGGGCAGGCGGCCACGTGCGATCTCCCGCCAGCCCTCGCCACGCCCCCAGTGGGCGGGGGTTCGCGCGGCGCCGACCTTAGAAGGAGCTGGTGGGCGGTGCCGGCGGGGGCGGAGCCGAGGCGGTGCCGTGCTGGCATTGGCGGGGGCGGGGCGAGGCGTGGCCAGGAGGGGGCGTGTCCCCGGCGAGGGGCGGGGCGCGGAGCCGGCCGGTTCCCGTCAAAAGGCGGCTCCGGGGCAGCGGGGGAGGGAGGGGCGGCAGCGCCGGGAGCGCAGGTACCGGGGCCCGGGCTGGGGGCACCGGGACCCGCGGGGACGCTGTTTGTGGGAGGGAAACCCCGACTCGGTGCCCGCTGTGGGCTGGGTCTCGGGGGAGACGGAGGCTCCGGTGGTGTCCGGGATCCCGGGTGGTGGCGGGAGGCGGATGTCGCTCGCTGCCCCCATGAACCGGGGGCACATGCGGGTGGCGGGTACCAGAGCCCCCCGTGCGTCACCCCCGCGTACCCTCTGCCTTCTCCCTGCTGCTTGGAGGGTCCCGGAGGGGTACGGGGGGTGCACGGAGCCCCCCCGAGGTCTGGGGGTTCCGTGGGTGTCTCGGGCCTCCCCCGGTGCTCCGGGCACTCCCTGGTTTGGGGTCCCACGTGGGCACGGGTCTCCCAGTGTTCCCCATCCTGCTTTGGGGACCCTGTGGCCACCCACGGGTCAGGGGTCCCGTGTGAGACCCCCCGGCACCCAGTGTCTCCCCCCAGCTGGGGGCTCCCGGGGCTGTTCAGGGCTTCCCCTGCCCAAACTGGGGTCCCCTGGGGTTGGGGTGGGGGGTCCCCGTCCCCCTCAGCCTCTCTGTGAGTTGTGGGGGTGGCTCCTGGTTTTGGGGGTCCCAGAGTCCCCCCAGTGCTGCCCAGTCTCAGGTTTGACCACCCTATGCTGGGCTCAGCTTGGAGCTGGGGTGGGGGGGTGTGCTCTTCTCTCCCCCCTAAATTCTGTCTGACTTAACCCTTTCTGGGCTGCTTGGTGACTCCCCCTGGGGTCAGCACGAGGACGGGGAGAAGCTGGACCCAGGTACCCCATGCTGGTGTGACCCCTCCCTTTTCCTTCCCCAGCGCCACCCTCCGTCCCCCACCCCGGGAAGTCACCCCTATCGCCTCTCCCCGTGTCCCAGCCCTGTGTGCCCCTCTCTGGGACCCCCACACCCTTTTGGGGTGGGGGGCTCTGAAGCTGGTGAATTACCCGGGTGCTTAACTGGGGTTTGAGGGTTGCCAGCCCGTTCCGCACCCACGGCCGGGCTCTGATTCAGACAAATTAATGACTAATGACCAGCTTTGAACTTAATCTCCCAATTAGGTGGGTTTTTCAAACCGGGGAGGGATGGGGGGGATGATTTCCAGTGCCGGGCGGAGACCCCGGCATGGCGTAACTGCGCTCCTCTGTAATTCCCCAGGGGCTTCGCCCGTCTCCCACCGATCCCGCCGGATCCTGCCAGGATCTTTCAGCCACGAGAACACGCAGGTACCGGCGATCTTGGAGGGGGGGGTGGGGGGGTGGGTGTTCTTCATCCCCAGACCGAGCACCCAAAGGGCGCTGGGGGGTTGCGGGTGGCTCCGGGGGGAGCCGCTCCTTCCTCTATTCCCCCCCCACACTTTTTTGAGGCTGGGGCTGGAGCTTTCAGCCTTCAAAGTTTCTTCAGCGCCCGGTTTTCGGGAGCAGCCGGCGCTGCCGTCGCGGCGTGTTTGCGGTGCGCTCGCCTCCCACGCGAGCTGGGCAGTGACGCATCTTCCTCCGAAGGGCTCCCGGCCGTGGCGGGGCGACGTGCGTCCCCCCCTGCCGCACGGGGACGAACAGCTGCCGGGCGGCCGCGGAACCCGTCGGCGCTTCCTCCGCCGTGGGTTAGAGCCTCGGCGTGGCTGGGGAGGGGTGTTGAACCGCTCTGCTTCGGAGGGGGGGGAAGTTAAGGCTGTAAGTATTCGCTCGAACCAAACCTCTTCTGCAAAGCAGCTGGGGGAAACTGAGGCAAACCCCAGCGGGTCGGTGGCTGTCGGCGCTCGGACCAGCCCCGCGAAAGCGCTGAACCGGGAACCGAGGCGGAACCAAATGTGCCGGGCTGGGGAGGGGGGGTGGCTCTGGGAGCCACGTGTTGGCTTTGCATCATGAGGAAGAGGAGCGAGGAAGGGCCGGTCAGGTGCAGGAGGCGTTGGCAGATGTCTGCCCCAGATCCCGCGCCGCCGTAAACAGATCGGGGAGACGATCTCGCCGCGGGATTTCGCCCGGCAAAGGCACGAAGCACAAAAATAGGTTTTTCATCGGGCAAGAATTTGCCTCGGGGCGGTTGGGGGTTGGTTTCCCGAACCCCAAAAGTGCTTGAGACAAACTACGCGGCTGCTCTGGGTGCACCTAACGTGCACCCGGGGGGAGCGGCTGCCTCGCGCCGGGGGCGGGAGGGGTAATTTTTAACCCGCTGCGGCCGCTCGGTCCGGCCAAAACATGCTGCGGCTCGCCGAGGGGAAACGGCGGGTCGCCGGGACGGGGGTTAAAAGCGGCTAAAATGGGTCTGCGAGGGGAGGAAGGTGATGGCTGAGTCTTCCCCTGCCTGTGCCGGGGAGCGTGAGCCCGTGGCTGGGGCGCAGGGTAAGGGCGGGTGGCTCCGGCGTGAAGCTCCTCGGTCTAATTCTGGCCCCAAAGGAGGGTGCTGAGCCGGTGGGGCTGGGGAGGAGACGGGCGCGGGGGCAGCGTGGCGGGTGGGCGCTGGCCGCGGCGACGAGGGACTTTCCTAAAGCCCCGTGGCGTGGGAGGAATGAAATGCCGCTGGTGGGGAAGGCGGCCGTGGGCGCTGGAGCCCCTGGGTGCGTGAACGTGGCGCAGGTGGCACCGGAGCGGTGTCACCTTGGTGGGGACGTGGCGGCGGGGTGAGGGGCTGGAGCATCAGCTGGAGGAGAGCAGCCGGAGAGGGGACCTCACCAGTGTGACCAGTAGCTAAAGGGGGGTCAGGAGAGGGGCCAGACTCTGCCCAGTGGTGCCCAGTGACAGGACAAGGGGCCACGGGCACCAACTGGAAGCCGGGCAGTTCCAGCTGAGCAGGAGGAGAAACTTCTCTGGTGTGAGGGGGAGGGAGCCCTGGCCCCGGCTGCCCGGAGAGGTGGTGGAGTTCTCCTGCTGCGGAGACACCCCAACCCCACCAGGACGCCAAACTGGGCACCTGCTCTGGTTGGGCTGGGTGACCACAGAGGTCCCCGCCAGCCCCACCGGTCTGGGCTGTCTGGGTGCTGGGCAGTCTTGTCCCATCCTGCAGGGGTGGGACATCCCCTGGGAGGAGGTCCCCGTCCGTTTGACCTCTCCCAGAGCCAGACACATCCCAGTTCCTCCTCGCAGCCGGAGATACTGGAACCACCATCCAGCCAGCACCCACCCCAGCCCCCGCGGAAGGGGCCGCCGGCTCTTTCCGAAGCCCGAGGGGCTGGTCCCCCCGCCCCGGTCGTGCCTCTTGGGTACGAGGTGGCAGCGGAGCGACCCAGCTTGCGCAACCCCCCGTGAAACGGCTCGCTCGCCGTCCTCACCCAGGCAGAAAACCACGGGGCGGGGGGGACCAAAACAACCCCCGGGGAGAAAGTGGTTGCGACAGCCGCCGCTCTCTGGCTGCCCACGGAGGGCAGGCGCTGAGCATCCGCTTTCTGCCGGTGGTTTTCTTCCCCCTCACCCCCGAGCGCCTTTGGGGAGAAGTTTCCCGGGGTCCCGCTCCGGCGCGGGGTGCTGGTCCCTGCCCGTGGTGGGGGCGAGGGGTGAAGGTGGGGGTTAAAATAGAACCCCGAAAGGGGGGGAAATGCAAATGGAGCCGCTTCTGAAAATAAATATATTGACTTGTGACCGGGGGGGAAAACGACCCCCAGATTTGGGCTCCTTGGGGTGAATTTTGCCTCCCGCCGTGGAGGAGGAGAACTGGAGAACCGGTGACCACGGCCTTGGAGCAGCTGATGGTGGCAGGTCCCTTCTGGGTGGACTGTTCCGTGGGAAACATGACGAGAACCCAGTTTGAGCCAACGCCGGTGGCGGCGAGGGCAGCGCGTGCCCCCGGGGCTGGGCGGGGGACGCGGACGGTCAAACCGGGCGTGAGGAACCAGGATGAGGAGCACAAGGCCGGCAGAGGAGGAAGGTCGGGGGCTCTCCGAGGCTTTGGAGTGGAGCTTCAGCAGCGGGGGTGGCTGGGGAAGGGGTCTCCTCGGCCGGCCGAGGGACCTCGGTTCTTCCGCCGATGCGGCGGGGCAGCCGCCGGCGCCGCCCGCCTGCTGCCAACCTTCGGTTTTGCTGAGTCGGCTCCGGCGCCGTTCTCTTATCTGCGGTGTCTCGGGTCGGTATCGGTGGAAACCTCACGTGCGCGACTGGCTCCTAATAAATGGAAACGGGGTGTGAAAGGGGTGAAAAACAATACCTGGAACCTTTATCTCCGTATCTCAACGCCGTTTCCTCATTGCCAGGAACGCATGGCGCCCGCCCGCGGCGTCGGGACCTGCTGACGTGGCTCCTGAGCCCCGCGTTGTCCTGGTGGGACGCTGGTGAGTGACTCGCCCGTCTTCAACCGTCCTGAGGGTGCCCCCGGCCCCGGGAGGCTTCTGGGGGCAGCACTGGTGTGCGCTGGAGGGGGGCGTTGGGCTGAGCGGGGGGCGCCTGAGGCACGGCGCCTTTCTTGGGCAGGCGGTGCCTCCTCCTGGGGGTCGGCACCCAGAAGCCTGCGTGGCCTTTGCTACAGACCCCCTGCACTGGGGGCACTGGGGACGTCGCCCCTTGAGCGCTGGGTCCAATTTGGGCCCCTCCCTGCCAGAAGGACGTTGAGGGGCTGGAGCGTGTCCAGAGAAGGGTCTGGACACCATGGAGGAGGGTCTGGAGACCGTCTGAGGAGCAACCGGGGGAGCTTGGGGGGTTGAGCTGGAGAACAGGAGGCTCCGGGGAGACCTTGTGGCTCTGGACAACTCCCTGACAGGAGGGTGGAGCGAGGGGGGTCGGTCTCTGCTCCCCAGGACAAGAGGAACCAGCCTGCAGTTGCCCCAGGGCTGGTTGAGGTTGTCCCTGCGGAGCCATTTCTGTCCCGTTGGGGTTGTCCCGGCCTGGCCCAGGCTGCCCAGGGCAGTGGTGGAGCCCCCGTCCCTGGAGGGGTTTCCCAGCCGGGTCAAGTGGTGCTGCGGGACAGGGCTCAGTGGGGACCCGGCGGTGCTGGGGGACACTGGGACTGGGGGGGGCTCCGAGGGCTTCTCCAGCCCAACCGACCCGGTGACTGTCCCCACTGCCCCAAGCCGCCCGCCCGCCTCGCGTAGGTGCTAATCCCGTTTCCCAACGCCGAGCACCTCCCGCTGTCTCAGCGCCCGCTTGGGCAAGCAGCCTCCCACGGCCGGCCGAGGCGCTGGGCTGGGGCCGCGGGTCACCCCGGGTCTGGGCGGCCACGGGGGACGTGGATAGTGCTGACACCGGAGGGTTCCTTATGAACCAGCACCCCCCGCCCGTTCGACAGCCCCGTTTTACAACACCGATAAGACGCGCGGCGGGGCTATGTTTAGACTCCCTTAGTTTGGCGGAACACGAGTGTCCTTGACCGCAGCCGCCCGGCGGCCGCTCACCTTTGCATCCCCGCAGCGACGGCGTGTCCCGGCTGCCACGTGTCGGGTTCGAACGCGGTGCCCCGAGAAATGCGGCCCCGGACGCTCTCGCCTTCCCTCCATCCGCCTCTCGCAGACACGATCTGGGCTCAGTGAGATCTTCCTTCCCCCAGCGCTGGAGGTGGGGGTGGCGCTGACCGGCTCCGCGCCCTCGGCTGGAATCGCCGTCCTGGGCGCTCGGCCCCGGTCCCTCGTCCCGGGAGCTGGGCGCAGGCGGCTCTAGTACCTCCCGGTGCCCAAGAACCGGAGCGCCGAGTCAGGCTCCGGGGGGAGGCGATGGCTGCCCGCGCGTCTCCGCTTCGTGTCGGATGTCCCGGTAACCCCGTGGGCTGGTCGGGGTCGGGGAGAGGAGGAGAAACCTGTTTCTCCTCTGCCCCTGGGTGTCCTCCTGGGCGGCTCTGCTGGGAGAAGGTGCAAACCCAGCGGGTACCACACCGTCGCTCCCCGCAGCGGGGCTGGAGACCCCCGGAGCTGGGGGCACCCAACGCTCCCTCGCCTTGGTTCGGTTGTCAGGGCTGGGAGAGCGCCCCGCCGGCCAGGGCTGGTTGGGACGCGACCTCCGCCAGCGTGGCCGGGGGAGCTTTGCTCCCCGAACTTAGCGGGGGCAAAGGGGGGATCTGAGGCGGGGTGCCTGAACCCAGGGGTGGGCTTCAGCGCCGAGGGGCGCCGCTTCACTTGGGGCGGGGCGGGGGGGTCCGTAGCTGCAGAAAATGTCATTTCTGGGGGTTCTGCGGCTCGGGAGGAAGGGGATCGCTCCGGCTCGTCTCTGGAGGGACAGAAGCGGAATCCCCCCGATCTCTGCGCAGAGGGGGACGGTTTTACCCCGCTCCCCCCCGCCCCGCTTCCTCCAGTAGCAGGAAAGTTGCTGGAGAAGGAGCTGCCCGTCGAGGGCAGGGCACGGCTCTGCCCCGGCGTCACGCACCGGGGCCGCGCCGAGCTCCGGCTTCGCCCCGCAGGCAGGAGAAGCGCGGACCGAGGAGGCAGCTCCTCCCAGTCGCGCTCCCCGGCGCTCCCAGCACAGGTAAAGCAGCCGGGGCGGGGGACCGGGGGCTCCGCAGAGCCTGGCTTTGGGGGCTGAGTCCTCCCCTGGGCTCCCTGGAATTCTGACCTAAACTTCACTCCAAGGGAAGAACAACAACGAAGGCGAAGGGCTGGTGGTCCCTGGGTTTGTGTTGTCCTTCATCTCCCAGTGACAGGTGACACGGGGGGGTCCCCTTGGTGTCCTCTGACCTCTGGGTTCCTCCTCGCTCTTTTTTTCCCCCTGGTTTCTGGCTCGGGGCTCTCGTCACTTCTAACCCGCGGCCGCCGCGTCTCTCGTTGTCCTTTAACCAGCCGCTCGAGATGTGCCGGGAAACCACTGTTCCGCCGGCGGCTGCGGGGCTGGTCGGGGTCGAGAGAGGCGTGGACGGGAGGTGGGAGGCGAGAAAGCGAAGGGTTAATAGAAATAATGGAGAAGACGTGGCTACACCCAGCCGGAGCTGGCGTGGAGGCAGAAGATCCCCCCCGAGGAGCTGCTGAGCCCGGTCCTGGGGGTGGTCACTTGTCTCTCCACGTGCGGGTGATCCTGGCTGGGGGGTGGCCCCGGAGGTGACATGGCTCAGGGCTTTTGTGCCGTAAACTGGGAATATCCCGGTGGGCTACACTGGAAATATCGCGGGGATGCACTGGTTTGGGGTCCCAAAGCTGGCAGCTCCCCCCATCCCGTGGCGACTTCCCGCTTGAACGCGCCGGGGAGACCTTCCGTCCCATCAGCGCTGCTCAGCGGGGGCTCAGGCGTCCCCTCCTCGGGCTCCCGCAGTGCCGAGCTCCCGGGAAAGGGGCCGGGTGGTGGGGCTGGGTCTCCCTCGCCCACCCCCCTGCCTTCACCGGGGCTTTGTGACGGGGCTGGTCAAGGCTGGTGTCCCCACGCCGCTGGTGTGGGGTGACCGACCCACCACAAATCCCCTCTCCCGTCGCTCGCCGCTTCCC
The DNA here is from genome assembly GCA_009769605.1 of Bucorvus abyssinicus. Taxonomy (NCBI): domain Eukaryota; kingdom Metazoa; phylum Chordata; class Aves; order Bucerotiformes; family Bucorvidae; genus Bucorvus; species Bucorvus abyssinicus. The sequence goes on along the minus strand of CM020050.1, from coordinate 13,841,424 downwards.
CGGTGGCGCCGCTCCCCGTGTCGGCGGCCCCCCGCCCCCAGTTTAAGGAGATGTTTTACGACTCTTTAGGAAACGAAGGCGCTGAGGACCTCAAGGAGCCTCGAGGGGCTTTGCAAGCTCGTTGCCCTCCTTCGCGAGAGGGTTTCCTGCCCCAAGGTGAGCGGAACCGGGGCTTCGCGGCGTCCTGCGGCAGACGTCTCGCGCGACTCGCTGCCGGCGCGGGTCGACCGGCGCGGCTGGGCACAGCCCCAGACGTTGTCCTCTATCTCCTGGGATCTCAGCGAATGAGTTTATTATTTCAAAGGGCGCCGGAGGCTGTCGGCGGCCTCAGAAGGGCCCTATCTCCTCCACCTACCGGAGGACTTTGTGAATCCCAAGACCTTGAATTCCGGACCCTTCCTGCTCCTGCTCCTCCTTGGCGGGTCCCGGTGCCCGCGGCAGCGGCGGACCTGGCTGAGGACGCTCGTCCCAACCGAGGCTGGGGAGCGCCCGTGCCGTCGGGTCCCGCCTGGTTGGGTCGGGGCGTCAGGAGGAGCCCGAAACCAGCCAGGAGCCGCTGCTGGGAGCGACGTTCAGCTCCTGGCCCTTGCTCCAAGGTTCAAACTCCTTCAGCCAAGCTTCAGGCTCTCCCCCAAAACCAGGGCACGTCTTCGGCAGATCATTATTTCCACTCTCTTCTTTCCTCCATCATGAGGAAAATCCCCCACCAATGCAGGCTTGATCTGATCAACGAGACATTTTGGTGCTCAGGTCACCGGGGAGTCCCCGGGGGGGTGTTGCGTGTCCTGGCCCCCAGGGAGATGTTCCTCCTCTGGTGCAGCGGTTGGCGTTCCCGGCCAGAACGCGTTCACAGGGGTGGCAAAACCGGGGCGAAGCTCCGCGGCGTTCGCCGCGGCAGCTCCTTTCCGCCGGCACCCCCGCCGCGTCCCGGGGGCGGGAGGGGACGCGTTCCTCCAGCGCTCGTGCCCTGGGATGAGGGAGACAAAGACCTGGCTGGAGCGAGGTTGGAATCGGGGTTGAGGTGGCAATAGTGGCCACGGGGAATTCGCTGGAGCAGAAAACGGCCCCTCTGACCCATCCTTGCCGCAGCGGCGGGACGGGGCATCGGCCCCCGAATCGCGTCGACTGAGCGAAAGGCCGAGTTTCCATCGGAAATCGGGAGCTTGGAGAAATGACCCCGCCAGACAAGAGAGGGGGAGAGGGGAGGGAGCTGCTGCGGGTGCGATGGGGAGCCGGAGGGGTGGGACGGGCGAGCGGTGCCACCGGGCCGGGGTGGGCTTAGGGACCCTGCCCAGGGCAGTGGTGGAGCCCCCGTCCCTGGAGGGGTTTCCCAGCCGGGTCGAGGTGGTGCTGCGGGACAGGGGTCAGTGGGGACCTGGCGGTGCTGGGGGACACTGGGACCGGGTCTCTCCCAGCCCAGGCGATCCGTGACTCGGTTTCTTCACCGTGTCCATCCGACCAGCAAACCCCACGCTGCCGTTTCTGACCCCGCAGCACCCTCAGCTCCTCGCGAGGTGCCTTTGGTAGCTCCGGGCTGGATTTTTTTTCTCTCCCCTTCGGTTTTTATTGACCGCTGCCCATCGCGAGCTTCGTCCTGCGGCTCTCGAACCCCTCGGGCGGTCGAACGGGACGTGCTGTGGCTCGGCTCGGGCTGAGCGTGACTCTCCTCCCCTTCCCCAGCCCCTGGAAGTCATAAAAGGCAGCAGAAAAAAACCCTCGCGGTGGGACTAGCTGTTCCTGTACTTTGTCCCCCTCTTTCTCCTGAGCTAACGAACACTCGGGGCCGGGGCGATGCCGGCTGACAGCCGCCGCTCCTGGAGAAGCGGCTTGCTCCCGGCAGCCCCCTCTTGCTGCTCCGTCCTCGGACCCGCCGTAGCGGGGCAGGAGCAGCACCGCGGGGCGTCTCGAGGCGCAGCCAGGAGCGGGCTCTTCCGCCGAATCCGGGCAGCGCCTCGGTGAGTCACGGGGGATGTGGGACGGGGCTGGATCCTTCCCGGAACACGGCGCTTGTGCACGTCAGGGCAACCCCAACGGGGCAGAAATGGCTCCGCAGGGACAACCTCAACCTGCCCTGGGGCAACTGCAGGCCGGTTCCCCTCGTCCTGGGGAGTAGAGACCGACCCCCACTTGCTCCACCCTCCTGTCAGGGAGTTGTCCAGAGCCACAAGGTCTCCCCGGAGCCTCCTGTTCTCCAGCTCAACCCCCCCAGCTCCCCCGGTTGCTCCTCAGACGTTCTCCAGACCCTCCTCCATGGTGTCCAGACCCTTCTCTGGACACGCTCCAGCCCCTCAAGGTCCTTCTGGCAGGGAGGGGCCCAGACCGGACCCAGCACTCAAGACGTGGCCTCCCCAGTGCCCCCAGTGCCGGGGGACCATCCCTGCCCTGCTCCCACTGGCCACACCAGGGCTGACGCAAGCCCACTGGCCACCTTGGCCCCCGAGCTCTTGCGATAACCATTTCCCACCTTCCCGCCTCCTCTTTCCCCCAACCCTAAACCCAGGCAGCAGCTCCTGGTGGATGCCAACCTCTGCTGCTACCCCGCGCCCGTCCAAGACGCGCAGCTCGCTCCTTCTCCCCTCTTCCCCAAGCTGGGCTCGGCCGCCGCCGTCACCGCTCGGTCGTGACTAACATCCTCCCGCGGCCCCGCTCAGGAAATGAGGCAGCTCGTGGCTCCGCGGTGGTCTCGCAGCTCCGGGAGGTGCCTGGTCATTTCTCTAGGTGCCCGTTCAAGCCGTTTTTGGCTCTTGGCAGCCTCAGCCACCTGGTGCCAGGCGGTGCCGAAGGGCCGCGGGCAGGGGACCCTCGCCGGGAGCGGGGGAACCCCTCGCAGAGCACGTGCCGGCGCCGTTAACTGGTTTTTAACGCCAGGAACGCGCAGGTCGGGCAGGGAGAGGGTGGTCCCTGGTGCTGCCCTTTCTCGAGGGGGTTAAATCCAACTCGACTGAGCGCTGCAGAGGAGAGCGGGCTCTGGGGAGCCCCTGTACCGCCACCGCGCTCCTCCGGCACGTGGGATCCCGGCTCTGCCGCGGCTGAACTTGGCTTGGTGTGGGCTGGGGGCTCAGGAGCTGCTGCCCTTGGTTCCCCCCTGCTCTGACTTCCTACCCGCGGGTTGTGCCGCGCTGGCACTGCCGGGCTCACCTGCCCCGCTCCGCTGACCAACGTCCTCCCTCCCTTCTCCTGGTTTTCCTGCTTTTACCTCCGGAGCCGCCACACCGGGGCACCTTCTATCTAAGCAGAGTCTCCTGGGGACGGGGCAGCCCCCTGTTGGGGTGCTGGGCGGGGAGGGGGCTCGGGCGAGGCTGTGGAGGTGCCACCCGCCGAGAGCCGCCGTGACCTCCCGCAAGTGGGGCCGTGGAATCCTTCAGGGTTGCTGGAACCCAGCCCCGCTCCGGCCGGCCGGAGCCCCGCCGCGCGCCGACAGGAAGGGGTGTCACCATCCCCGACCTCCCCACCAAGGGCCCATGGTGCTGCCAGAGCCGGGGGTCACCGGCGCCCCCCGGTTTGGGCTCGGTCGGAGCTGCCCAGGGAGAAGAGCCCTCGCTGGCCCTGCTCCAGCTCCAGCTGGGGGAGGTGGTTGATCAAGTAGTTTCGGCTCTTTGTCCGCAAAAACCAGCGGTCCTGACGCTGCAGCTGATGACGCGGATCCTTCCGTAAGAGCGCGACGCTTCGGGCTACGGCGGGTCGGGAATCGTGGCTCGAAGCTTCCTCTGAGGTCCCAGCCCAGGAGAGCAGCGCTTGGCCCAGCCTGGTCTATCTCGAAGCTTCTTGGGGTTAGTTGTGCCCTCAAAAACGTGCCCTGGGCTCGGAACCTCCGCTGTCGCCGACGCGAAGCGTGACGGTGCAGCAGCTCCTCTGTGCCGCGGGACGTTCCGGTGATTTGGGGCTGCTTCGCCATCGGTGACCGCGGGCGTTGGGGGCTGGTTTAGCCTAGAGAGGGAGTTGCAAGGAAGGAGAGAGGGCTCTACTGAAGAGGCTGCTCAGGAAGCCCAGGAGTCTGATGGAGCCCGTGACTCAACGCCGGCGGATGCTCCACCCTTCCCAGTTGGTCGTTCTTTCTGGTTCCCGTGCCACGGTGCTGGCTCGGGGCAGGGGTGGGGGGTCTGTGGGTGCTCCCGCGGTGCTGGAACCCATCGCTCCTCTCTCCTCTTGCTCTTAGCGGTGGCCTCTGCTCCGGGCGGGGTGTGCGGGGTTTGCTCATCCCAGTTGGCAGACGGTCTTGAGCCCTGGCTCCGTGTCTGCAGGCTCTGGCATCGAGCTGGTCCGGGCAGGATGGGCTTGGAAGAGGCTCCTGGGCTGGGGAGGAGGGCAGAGCCTCAGCCAGGCCGGTGCCAAACAGCCCTGCTGCGTCTCGCCCCCGCGGCCACCCCGGGCGGCATCAGCAGGTACCGGCTTCTGCCGAAAAACCACGGAACAGGGAAGGTGCCAAAAAAAGGGGAAGCTCTGCCAGACCCCGCCAAGGCTGCGGCCGCCTGAGAAGTTGCTTTTGTTTATTTGTCGGAGGAGAGGTTGGAAAGGACGCGGTGCCCCCCCAAAAGCGATGCAGCTGTCCCTGAAGCGGAGCCAGTGGGGTCCCCCTTGGCCACCCTCGTCCCTGCCGTCCGCCGGCTCCCTGGGCCCGTCCCCCAGTCGATGACCAGGGGTCTCCTGGGCTGCCCACCCCGGGGGGGCGCAGGTTGTGCCCGAAGTCTCGCAGCAGGTGAGAGGAGGCGCATCCGCTGTCCTGAGACCTTGAGACCTTGTTGCTGAGCCTTTGGAACCCCAGGGTGCTTTGGGCTGGAGGGACCTTCAGAGCTCCCCCGGTCCAACCCCACACTGAGCAGGGACATCTGCCACCAGAGCAGCTTCCCCAGAGCCCCACGGTCCAACCTGACCTGGGGTGGTGCCAGGGATGGGGCTTCTGCCACCTCTCGGGGCAGCCTGGGCCAGGGTCTCCCCACCCTCAGCATCAACGTTTCTCCCTTCTCTCTGGTCTGAACCTCCCTCTCCCAGTTTAACCCATCACCTCTTGTCCTGTCCCAGCAGCCCCCACTGAACAGCCCCTCCCCAGCTTTCTGGTCAGCGCTGAAGGCCCCAAGAAGGTCTCCCTGGAGCCTTCTCCTGGCTGAACCCCCCCAGCTCTCTCCCCTCTCCTCCCAGCAGAGGGGTTCCACCCTCGGGTCCTCTGGCCCCGCTCCAGCAGCTCCGTGTCTCTGCTGGGCTGAGGAGCCCCGAGCTGGACCCCGCGCTGCAGGGGGGTCTCCCCAGAGCGGGGCAGAGGGGCAGGATCCCCCCCCTCCACCTGCTGCCCACGCTGCTGGGGAGGAGCCCAGCACACGGGGGGCTCCTGGGCTGCCAGTGCCCGTTGCCGGCTCCTGTCCAGCCTTTCCCACCCCAGCACCCCCAAGTCCTTCTCCTGGGGGCTGCTCCATCCCCTCACTCCCAGCCTGTGCCAGTCCCGGGGGCTGGACCCTGCCCTGGTTGAACCTCAGGAGGTTCCACCCAGACCCACTTCTCCAGCCTGTCCAGGTCCCTCCGGGTGGACCCCGACCCTCAGGTGAGACCCCGCCGGGCTCGGAGCAGACCTGGGTCGCTCTGTCAACACTTCTAGAGATATCTATAATTATTTTAGCTTTGCTGCCAGGAGGCGGCTGCTCCACTGCCGGCTCCCAGCAGCGTTACTGGGGAGCGCTGGTGGTGCCAATGGAGTCCAGCGTGTCCCGGGCTCGCTCCCTCCTGCACCACCTCACCTGAGCCTGATCCCTCACCAGGAATGAGGTTTGCATCTCCTTCCTCACCGCGGGGTTCTTTATCTCCACGACCTTCTCGAAGCTCGTGGTTGAAGCTCCTTTGGACCTTCCTCTGAGCGGCTCGTCGCAACGACGCGTTGGCAAGACTGGGAGCGTCTGGGCTCTCCGGGGTGGGAACTGTCACCCTTAGGTGTCACCTGGCATGGAGGGACCCCTCCAGCCTCGCTCCGGGGGCAGTACAGGGGCTCCCAGGAGGGTTTTACATCTCCTGGAGGAAAGGGGTGGCAGGTCACCGGCACCTCCAGCTCCCCGGGGGCCGCAGCCACGCCGGGTCCTGCGAGAAAAAAAATGAGTTCTTCCCACCCAGGAAGGGAGGCGGGGGCTGGCAAGAGGGTCCCGGCAGCCCCGGGAGCTTCACCTGCCGCGTCCCCCTGCGAAATCACCGTTCCCTGGCACGGCGGGAGGAAACCATTTAACTGTCCGGTTGAAGGGAGAAAGGGGGTTGCTTGCGTGCCGCAGCCGGAGGGACTGGTTTGTACTGGGAAAAAGCTTTTGGAGACGCCAGCATGTCGCCAGAGGCTCCGCCGAGCGTCATCGGGCTGCGGGGTGCCGGGTCGGTGGGAGCGGGGCTGAGGGCCATGAAGCCGCCCCGCGGGCGAGCGGGGCCCTCAGAGCCGTCGCGGAGGCTGCGGTAGCGGGTCAGAGGGTGCCGGGGGGGAGAGGATTTACTGGGGCCGCAGAAACCAGCCCGGCCCTGCCCGGTCCCGCGGGTGAAGTTGGTTGGTTTGGCTTGGCAACGGGATTAACCAAAAAACCGCCTTTTGATGGAGCCACGGAGACACTGAGAACGTGACGAATATTTTCACGGCACCGTAACGGCTTTATTTTCTGCCTCCCGAAAACGTTTGGCGACGGGAGGCGAGCGCTTCCGAGGCTCTTCTGGGGTTTTCCGGGCACGGGCGGCTGCTCCTCCACCGCTTTGGTTCCTCCCCCCAGTTTGAACCTCCTGGGAGCACTCGGCTGGGCACAACCCCGCACCCTCGGCCAGGCTAAGCCCGGCCCGAGCTCCTGCCTATCTGGGGATGTTCACCCTAAAACGGGGTTTGGGCTTTGGGGGGTGGAGGCTGGAGCCCGGGCGGCTGCTGAGCCACAGCCCCGCCAGCCGCCAGCCTCCGGTGCTGGGGCTGGCTCCCGGGCTGGGGGTTAACGCCAGCTCTGGCTGGGCACGAGAAGACGCCCCAGCGAACCCCTCCCGACCCGTTCCTGTGCGGTGACTGGGGGCACGGAGGAATAAATACAGATTTGAGAGCCAGGATCCTCCTCTGGGTCCTCCTCCAGAGGAGGAGGAGACGCTGTGCCCGTTTACCTGGATGGGCAGGTCCATGCTGTCCCCTCCTGCAGCCCACGCCGTGGGTCCCAGCGCCCACCCAGCCACCCCTCAGCCCCTGCGCTGTGGTCTCAGTGGCTGCGACGCTGATTTTTGGGGTGATCCGCCCCAGTTCCTTTAAGCTGGGGGATGTCTGGGGTACGGCAGCCCCCTCCCGAGGATGCTCTCCCCTGTTCCACCGGTGGGAGACGGGCCAAGCACGGTGGGGCTGGCGGGGACCTCTGTGGTCACCCAGTCCAACCAGAGCAGGTGCCCAGTTTGGCGTCCTGGTGGGGTTGGGGTGTCTCCGCAGCAGGAGACTCCACCACCTCTCCGGGCAGCCGGGGCCAGGGCTCCCTCCCCCTCACAGCAGAGAAGTTTCTCCTCCTGCTCAGCTGGAACTGCCCGGCTTCCAGTTTGGGCCCATTGTCCCTTGTCCTGTCGCTGGGCACCACTGGGCAGAGTCTGGCCCCTCTCCTGACCCCCCTTTAGCTACTGGTCACACTGGTGAGGTCCCCTCTCCGGCTGCTCTCCTCCAGCTGAACAGCCCCAGGGCTCTCAGCCTGCCCTTGGCACAGAGATGCTCCAGCCCCTCCTCATCCTCGCAGCCTCCCCTGGGCTCTCTCCAGCAGCTCCTGGGCTCTGCTGAACTGGGGAGCCCGGAGCTGGACACGGGGCTCCAGACGTGGCCTCACTGGGAGGGAGCAGAGGGGCAGGAGAACCTCCCTGACCTGCTGCCACCCTCTTCCTCACGCACCCAGGAGACCACCGGCCTCTTGGCCGCGTTGCTGGCTCACGGGCAACCTGGTGGCCACCAGATCCTTGTCCTCCCCCTTGTCCTGGGCTGGTGCAGGGGCAGGACTCGCCCTGGCTGGTCTCCAGGAGGTTCCTTTCCAGTCCGGTGGTGCCTCAGCCCCTGCTCCCAGTTCCGAACCAGCAGCAAACTGGTGGAGGGGACGCTCTGTCCCTTCCTCCGGGTCCCACCCCGGCTGGGTCTGCCAGGCGCCAGCGGGCAGCAGAAGGGAGTCACGGCTCTGGGTACGGCAGGGAGGAGGAGGCTGCTCCTGCCCAGACCCTTCCTCATCCTCTCGCCGTCCCAGGGACGAGGGAGCTCTCAGGGCGGCTGGACCCGCGGGCAGCTGCTTCCTTGGGGCCGTTCTTCCCTCTCGCTGTCTCCTGCACGTGGGCTTTTCCCACGTCTTCAAGCCTTGGCCGTGGTGGCTTCGGTGGTGCCCTCTGGCAGGGTCCCGCTGCGGGTGCTGGGTGGCGGCTTGTGGCTGTTTGAGCTTCGCTGCTGCGACAGCTCCGTCCAACCACCCAGAAAGGCTCCTTGGAAAGTTGAACCGTCCTGGGTTTGGTGCCTCGGGGCTGAGGTGACGGCAAACCTCAGCTTCAGCTGCTCACTGCCAGCCCCGTGGCTCCCCTGGGGTGACAACCGCCTTGTCGCCGCTTTGCTGGAACCAGCTCCCGGACTGGTTTGCCCTTTGCGGTGCTGCTCGGAAGAGGTCAGCGCTTCTCCCACCGATTTTCTTCCTTCTTCCAAGCGGCGAAGGGTAAATGTCAGCTTCGACTGAGCGGCTCGTGGCGGGGGCGGAGGGAAACTCCCAGGCGTGCTCCACCCCACGCGCCCGCGTCACTGCCATCACGGTGCTGAGTAACGTTTTCCAAGAAGCCGAGACAGTCGGTCAGCCGTCATCCGCGCGGGAATCGCGCCTGGCGCGGGCTCGGCGCTCCCTGACGGACCTCGGCGTCCGAATCGCTTCGTGGCATTGGGAGCTGGAGGCACCATGGGGAGGGGGGGACCGACTGGTGACGTGATGAGGAGGGGGGGACCGACTGGTGACATGATGGCGGGGGGACACCGATTGGTGACATGATGAGGAGAGGAGGACTGACTGGTGACATCATGAGGAGAGGGGGACCGACTGGTGATGGGATGAGGAGAGGGGGATCGACTGGTGATGGGATGAGGAGAGGGGGATCGACTGGTGACATGATGAGGAGGGGGGGGACCAACTGGTGACTTCATGAGGAGGGTGGGACCGACTGGTCACCAGCTGGAGGTGCCGGTGTCCCCAGCGTGGTCCCGGGAAGGGGTGGCAGAGCAGGGAGCGACAGGAAGCCCCGAGGAAGCGCTCGGGGTGTCCTCGGGCTCTGCCGAGGTCTCCCCAGGCTCTTCGCCCCGCTGCCTGCTGGCGGGCATTGCCCGGCGCGACCGACGGAGCGGGTCCCCGTTGGGGCGCCCGGGTCGGGTGTTGTGCGGCGGCTGGCGGCACCCGGCGGGAAGGCGAGGCTGCTCGGGGCTGTCTGCACCCCATTCCCCCTGCAGACCTCGGGACTCGGTGGGACGCAGGTGGGTGCTCGGAGCTGGCCTGAGTTTCTGCCACTCACGGGTTAATCCTGGGTTTATCCCGGATCCTTTTCCAGGGGACGTCCCCAAGTGCCACCCTCTGACCCGACCCTCGCCGGGAGCTCCGGCTCCATCCTGGCGGAACACGGACCCTCCGGCCGGCACCCACAGCTCCGCTCGCCCGGCCCCGCGTTGCGGCACCCTTGTGGGTTGGGGTGGGAGGTCGTGTGGGATGGGGCGGGGTGGCCCATGGGGACGAGCCACCCCATCGCCCCAGCGAGCCGGTCCTTGAGGAAGCCAAAGCACCTGGAGACACCCTGGTTCTCGCCCTGCCCCAGCCTCGAGCCGAGCCGAGCTGCCCGCAGGACACAGGACTTGCCCTGGCTGGTCTCCAGGAGGTTCCTCTCCAGCCTGTCCAGGTCTCGCAGCTTGATGGTGTCTCAGCCCCCGCTCCCAGTTCCGCACCAGCAGCAAACTGGCTGGGAAGGGAGCCAGGCGCGGGGAAGGGAGGACCAACACCGCGTTCTTGGCCGCGGGCGCTGCGGTGGTGCCATGGGTTCTGCCCAAGGAGGACCCACGGTGGTGCCGTCAGTTCTGCCCAAGGAGGACCCACGGTGGTGCCGTCAGTTCTGCCCAAGGAGGACCCGCGGTGGTGCCGTCGGTTCTGGGTTCTGCCCAAGGAGGACCCACGGTGGTGCCGTTGGCTCTGCCCAAGGAGGACCCGCGGTGGTGCCGTTGGCTCTGCCCAAGGAGGACCCGCGGTGGTGCTGTTGGCTCTGCCCAAGGAGGACCCGCGGCGGTGCCGTCAGTTCTGCCCAAGGAGGACCCGCGGTGGTGCCGTCGGTTCTGGGTTCTGCCCAAGGAGGACTCACAGTGGTGCCGTCGGTTCTGGGTTCTGCCCAAGGAGGACCCGCGGTGGTGCCGTTGGCTCTGCCCAAGGAGGACCCGTGGTGGTGCCGTTGGCTCTGCCCAAGGAGGACCCGCGGTGGTGCCGTTGGCTCTGCCCAAGGAGGACCCGCGGTGGTGCCGTTGGCTCTGCCCAAGGAGGACCCGTGGTGGTGCCGTTGGCTCTGCCCAAGGAGGACCCGCGGTGGTGCCGTTGGCTCTGCCCAAGGAGGACCCGTGGTGGTGCCGTTGGCTCTGCCCAAGGAGGACCCGCGGTGGTGCTGTTGGCTCTGGGCTCTGCCCAAGGAGGACCCACGGTCGCAGCGGCCGCGCGCTCGACAGGCCAAATCGTGACGTGGGAAAATATTACGGAGGTGAAGGGAGGAGGCCAGCGCCCCTCGCCGTCACCTTCCCCCCCTGCGCCCCCGCTCTCGCCCTGTTCCCCCGGCTCTCGTAGCAACCCGCTGGCGCGGCGGCGCTCTCTCCGCCCGGCGAGGAGGTGGGGTGGGATCCAGCTGGGAGGCTCTTTCCCCATCACCCCATCCCGGGGCAGGGTGCTCGGGGCTGGCCAAGGGGCCGGAGCGAGCCGCGGCCGGGGGGCGTTCAGCCGGCCGCTCTCCTCAAGCTCCTCGACCTCGAGAAGTTTTGAGCCGTCTCCGAGCGGGGCTTGTCTTTGTGATTGCAGGTGGCTCCATGTCGCAGCTCCGGAGCTCCTGGGAGACGCAGCAGCGGAGCACGGCGTATCTGCCGGAGACAGGTAACCCGCGACCCGCCGCCGCGCGCGGGACGCCCTCCTCAGGAGCTCGCTCCGAGCGGCGGAGATGAGCTGCTCGTCACCTAAAGGGGCCGGGGTGGGGAAGCCACCAGCAGAGGAAGCTTCTGGAGCTGCTGCGGGGGCCAACAAGGTGGGGTCAGGCTCTGCTGGCCCCTGGCAGGGCACTGGGAGCAGCCCAGGCTTTACTGGGCTCGAGCCGGCTTACGGCGAGACTTACCGTGCAGGGTTGTCCTTTGGCTCCCGCTTTTGCTGCCGACTGGAGCCGCCAGTAAAGAGGATGTGACCCCGGCCAGCCCCGGCCCCAGCTCAAAGCCTTTCGGGAGCAGGTTGGCCACAGCTGAGGAAATCTTAGCCAAAAAAATTAAAAAATAAAAACAGAGCTTGTTCGAAGCTCTCGCATCGACTTAACGGTCGTGGCCCCGCGACGCGCCCGAGGGGTGACTCCGTCCTGCGTCGGGGGGGCGCTGGGAACCCGCAGGGTCTTCCTGCTCATTTCGCGGCCGTTCCCTCCCGCCCTCGGTCGCGTCCCCGCAGCGGGGTTTGTTTTTCCCTCGAGCCGCCTTCGCTCCGCTCACCTCCGGGATTTTTCTCGCTTACGGGAGCCGCGAACGCGCCGGTGCCGCTTCCTGTCTGCGCGTCAAGGGAAATTCTGCGCTGGCGCGCGGGCGCCCCGACCTCCTTCCCCCGTGGCTTGGCAGCGGCGCTCGGGGCGAATTCTGGGCTCTCTCCGAAAACGCGGCGAGGGGGACGCGGGGGCTCCGCGTTCGGGCTGGGCTGGGGGAGCCCTCCGGCTGCGGCGAGCCTCGGAGCGCGGCGCGGGGTTTTGGCGGCGTGACTGCGCGCGGCCGAAGGTTCTCCTGCCGAGGGAAAAAAAATCCTTTATTTGCATCTAATTTGCTTTCCGTAAAGTGGCGACGGCTTCCCGAGGTAACCGCCCGGTGCTGGCCGCTCCCCCGGCCGCGGAGACGATGGCGGCCAGCACCTCGCTGCCCGAGCCGGCCGCCGACTTCGACAGGAACGTGCCGCGGATCTGCGGCGTCTGCGGGGACCGAGCCACCGGCTTTCACTTCAACGCCATGACCTGCGAGGGCTGCAAGGGCTTCTTCAGGTGAGCCGGGGCGGGGGTCTGTGGGGAGGGGGAGGCGAGGGGGTCCCCGGGGTGCTGCCCGGCAGCTCTTCCAGGGCCGGCGAAGCCGCAGGTGGCCCCGCCAGGGCTGGGTCCGGCTCGGTAAGGGGGATGACGAGCCGTCTGCCCGCGGTGGTGTCTTGGGAAGCGGGTTGAGTTTGCCCTCCGCCGGATCTGCCGGGGAGCCCCGCAGACCCCCCCGGTGCTGCGCAGGCAGGAGGGGAAGAGCCTCAGCGGGTGGCACCCGGGGGAGGACGCCTGAAGCCAGCAGCTCTGGGAAACTAAAGCGGGAGGGGGGCCACAAACTCCTTGTCTCCAAAGCGAGCGGCCGCTGACGCCTGTGCTGAAGCTCCACGCGGAGACGCACGGGGTCCTCTGCCCCGGCGCTGGGGCGGGCACCCAGCTCTCCCCCAAACCGGGCGGGTTGTCCCGCACCCCTCTGGCTCTGGAGGGTCTAAAGTAGCCGCAGGTTGTTCGCGAAGCCGCTTGGAGGCTTTTTTCCGCGGTCGAGCGCGGGGCCGGAGCGGTCGCCGGCGGCTCTGGAGCGCTGCAGGTTGGTGGGGGTTTGGTGCCGCTCGGGCTCACCCTGGCATCTGCAGGGATGATGCTCCGGCACCGGCGGCGCCGGCCGGCGAGGATGGCTCAGGGCAGGTGAAACGCAGCGAGAGGACGCCGGAATGAGGTGGTGGAGCGGGCGGCCGGGGGGTTGTGGACATGGAGCAGGCGGCTTTACCCGCCCCGAGCCGGGCTGTGACAGCGACCGGGGCAGCAACTCCTCCGGCAGGGTGAGACGGGGATGCTCCTGGGGCGGCCAACCTGCGCCACGGCACCTTCCGCCCTTCCTGCCTCCCAACCAGGAACGCTCTCCCCGGGGCTGGGGTCCCTCAACTGCCCCGTCCCCGTGGTGGCAGCGGAGGCACCGTCCGGCCCCCGCCAGGAGCTCCCAGCCAGCCCCTCCCGCCCCGTATAATGCCTTTATTTGCGATTTAAGGCTCTTGCTGCTCTTTTCCTGACCCGCTCTCCCCGAGCCGGACCGTGGGGTGTTCACGCAGCCTCGTCTACCGGCTGGTGTCAATCACAGCGTTAATTAACGCTCGTGTCTGTCGGCGTTAAACCACTGCGGCGCCGCCGTGGAAGAGCCTGGACCCCCGGAGCTCCCTGGAGAAGCTCCACATCCCTTTCCCAGCGCCCCGGGGGTTTGTCACAGCCTCTGCTCGTGTCAACCGGCCGGTTGTCGACTTTCAGCTCCCGCGCCCTGAGCTCTTTGCTGTCAAAAATCACTGTTTTGGGGCCGATCGCGCGTCCCCGGGAGGTCGGACTAGCAGGGAAGGGGTTAAAAGGGGGCGAGCGGCGGCGAATATTCGCTGCCGTGGATGTCACCAAGTCCCCTGCTGGGCTGGACTGGGACTGGTGACCGGTTCTGCGGTGCTGAGGGATGCGGCAAACGCAGCCGGACTCCTGGGCACCTGCCGGGGGGTCTCACGTGCCTCGGGGACGGTCCCCTCTGAGGACCCCGGCGTCGGTGCTGGCTGCGGGGACTCTACAGACAGCACCGGGAATTTACCGGCACCTCCGGGCGCTCAGGTGGGCACGTCACCCGCGGCACCAGCAGGCGGGAGGCGACCTTTGGCCGCTGGCTTCCAAGTGCCCTCTTCAGTCACGGTGCCAACGGCGACGGTGGCCCTTCGCTGCGCCCAGCCGTTTGCTCAGGAGCCGCCAGACCCGCGCGAGTCGTTCTGCTGCGCCTTGGCTGGAGCGTCCACGGCTTCACCGGTTTCTCCTCCGGTCCCAGTCCCCCCCACCCCGTCACTGGCCGAGCTGCTTGGCGAGGCTGCGGGCGTTTGGAAGGCTCCGAGGTCCCCACCCAGCGCCCGCTGCCGTCGCTCTCCCCGGCGCTTCGCCACCTTCTACGGGCAGTGGCTCCAATGAACCCCCTTTGCCGGCTCCTCTGGGGCTGTTCCGGGGCAAGGGGCGGCCGTCTGGGGGGCTGCCGGGGTGGGAAGCGGAGGATGGAGCTGCCAAGAGGTGAGGGGAGAAATGCAAATGTATGCAAATCAGGTGCTGGACAGCCGCAGCTCCAGGCTGTTGGTGTCCCAAGGGGCTTCCCTGAAGGGCCGTGTGGGTGTAACAGGGGAGAAACACGGGGTTACCCCACCTGGAGCGGTCCGTGATGGCTCTGTGGGTCTGTGGTGGCTCTATGGGGTGGTTCTGCAGGTTCCATGATGGTTCTGTGGCTCCGCGATGGCTCTGTGGGGCACTTCTGTGTGTCTGTGATGGCTCTGTGGGTCCATGATGGCTCTGTGGGGCAGTTCTGCAGGTGCATGATGGCTCTGTAGGTCTGTGATGGCTCTGTGGGGTGGTTTTATAGGTCTCTGATGGCTCTGTGGGTCGATGATGGCTCTGTAATGGTTCTGTAGGCCTGTGGTGGTTCTGTGGGGTGGTTCTGTGGGTCCATGATGGCTCTGTGGGGTGGTTCTGTGGGCCTATGGTGGCTCTGTGGGGTGGTTCTATAGGTCCGTGATGGCTCTGTGGGTCCATGATGGCTCTACAGGGTGGTTCTGCGGGTCCATGATGGCTCTGTGGGTCTGTGCTGGCTCTGTGGGGTGGTTCTGTGGGTCCATGATGGCTCTGTGGATCTGTGATGGCTCCATGAGGAGGTTCTGTGGGTCTGTGATGGCTCTGTGATGGTTTTGCAGGTCCATGGTAGCTCTGTGGGGTGGTTCTGTGGGTCCATGATGACTCTGTGGATCTGTGATGGCTCCACGAGGAGGTTCTGTGGGTCCGTGATGGCTCTGTGATGGTTTTGCAGGTCCATGGTAGCTCTGTGGGGTGGTTCTATGGGTCCCTGATGGCTCTGTGATGGTTCTGCAGGTCCGTGGTAGCTCTGTGGGGTGGTTCTGTGGGTCCATGATGGCTCTGAGATAGTTCTGCAGGTCCGTGGTAGCTCTGTGGGGTGGTTCTATGGGTCCCTGATGGCTCTGTGATGGTTCTGCAGGTCCATGGTAGCTCTGTGGGGTGGTTCTATGGGTCCCTGATGGCTCTGTGATGGTTCTGCAGGTCCGTGGTGGCTCTGTGGGGTGGTTCTATGGGTCCCTGATGGCTCTGTGATGGTTCTGCAGGTCCGTGGTAGCTCTGTGGGGTGGTTCTATGGGTCCCTGATGGCTCTGTGATGGTTCTGCAGGTCCGTGGTGGCTCTGTGGGGTGGTTCTGTGGGTCCATGATGGCTCTGAGATAGTTCTGCAGGTCCGTGGTAGCTCTGTGGGGTGGTTCTATGGGTCCCTGATGGCTCTGTGATGGTTCTGCAGGTCCGTGGTGGCTCTGTGGGGTGGTTCTATGGGTCTCTGATGGCTCTGTGATGGTTCTGCAGGTCCGTGGTAGCTCTGTGGGGTGGTTCTATGGGTCCCTGATGGCTCTGTGATGGTTCTGCAGGTCCGTGGTAGCTCTGTGGGGTGGTTCTATGGGTCCCTGATGGCTCTGTGATGGTTCTGCAGGTCCGTGGTAGCTCTGTGGGGTGGTTCTATGGGTCCCTGATGGCTCTGTGATGGTTCTGCAGGTCCGTGGTAGCTCTGTGGGGTGGTTCTATGGGTCCCTGATGGCTCTGTGATGGTTCTGCAGGTCCGTGGTGGCTCTGTGGGGTGGTTCTATGGGTCCATGATGGCTCTGTGATGGTTCTGCAGGTCCATGGTGGCTCTGTGGGGTGGTTCTATGGGTCCCTGATGGCTCTGTGATGGTTCTGCAGGTCCGTGGTAGCTCTGTGGGGTGGTTCTATGGGTCCCTGATGGCTCTGTGATGGTTCTGCAGGTCCGTGGTGGCTCTGTGGGGTGGTTCTATGGGTCCCTGATGGCTCTGTGATGGTTCTGCAGGACCGTGGTGGCTCTGTGGGGCGGTTCTGCGGCACCCTGGGTGGCAAAATGACTCCTCGCCCATCAGCCGGGCGGTGGGTGGCAGGACGGAGGTGCCAGGAAGGCCACGGCGGGGTTTGGTTCTGAGTGGGGCAGCTGTCGGGAAACGGCGGCTCACCGGCTCCGCCAGCGTGAGAGCGGGGCGGCCGAAAGCCCGTTTTACTCATCAAAACCCTCAGAATGCATCACGGCGAGGGGGGAGGGCTGAGCGCGCCCCCGGCCGCCGCGGTTCCCATTCTTCCACGTCTCCCCCAGCCCCGCCGCTGTCTAGCGGGGCTTCGCCTTCTCCTGGCGGGGCTGGGCAGGACCGTCGGGGTCGTGGCTGCCAACGACCACAGCGGGGGCTCGGCCGCTGGGCCGGGGGGCGGCCGGTGATGGTGGTCCCGGCTTGCGGGGCTGGAGTTGGGCCAGTCCCAGTCCCCACCATGGCTGGAGGAAGATCAAACCGGTCGGGCTCCTCCCGCGAGTGCTGGGGACCCTCGGCGGGTGGCGGCACGAGGGGTTCTGGTGGAGGACACCTTGGGACCGCCGCCCCCATTTCCACTGCTGGCTACCAGCCACCCCAACCCCGGAGCCGCCCTCGCCGCCGCCACTCCTGGCTGGCGGGCTGGATATTTTTAACCTCCCCGCCGCTCTGAACCGAGCCAGAAAACGGCCAGTTCGGGAGGGGGGTTGTTTTCTTTTTAAAGACACCCCGGAGCCAGACGGCGTGAGCTGCTGCCGGCGGCACTGGGGGTGGCCCCTCGTAGCCGAGGGCTCTGGACCCCCGGAGGCAGCGATGTGGCCGTGGCATCCCGGCCGCCCCGTGTTCCACTTGACTGCAATTTTCATACCAAACCCACAAGGGTGGCTTGTCCTCGCGCCCAGGACGCCCTCCCCTGCCCCGGCGCCTCGGGTTTCTCGGGCTTGTCGGTGCATCCCCCAGCCTGGCCCTGGGCTACCGGGGTGGGGGGAAAACGAGCCGCCCGCCCCAGACCCTCAAACCTCGAGTCCTCCCCCAAAGCCGGGAGATTTGGGGCCGTTCAGCTCCAAGCCTTGATTTTTCCCATGAGCCCAGCGACATTCCTGGGGGAGCCAAAGTCCTGCTGCCCTTGGTGGACCCCAGCGAGAAGGGAGGACGTGGCGGGTGGCGGGGGGCTCTGCCGCCCCCCGGCATGAATTTTCCTAAACGCCTTCGTCGAGGTGAGGTGAAGGCAGAGCGAAGCCGCTCTGGTTACATCGCCCCGTCTGAAATAGCCTCTAATTGCACGGTACGTGCCCGACTCGCCGGCCCCGGGACGTCTTCTCTATTTACACCCCCTAAGCGCAGGCTTGGCGTCGGCCCCTGGGCGCGGGCAGGGGCAGCGCTGGCAGCCGGCGGGTACGTCCCGGTCTGCCCGTGGAGCGCAGGGGATGGGCGGCATGGCCGTGGTGTCGGGGGAGTTGTTGATGGAGGAGAGTCGGTGCTGGAACGGAGCGGGAAGGTGGTGGCAGATTCGGGGCTCTTGTGCCCCCGTTGTGTCCCCCCGCACTGGGGGCACTGGGGAGGTCGCCCCTCGAGTGCTGGGTCCAGTCTGGGCCCCTCTCCGCCAGAAGGACGTTGAGGGGCTGGAGCGTGTCCAGAGAAGGGTCTGGAGACCATGGAGGAGGGTCTGGAGACCGTCTGAGGAGCAACTGGGGGAGCTGGGGGGGTTGAGCTGGAGAACAGGAGGCTCCGGGAAGACCTTGTGGCTCTCCAGAGCCACCAGAAAGGAGGTTGGGGTCAAGGTCAGGCTCCTTCCCCTGTGCTGGGACGAGGGGAACCGGCCTGCAGTTGCCCCAGGGCAGGTTGAGGTGGTCCCTGCGGAGCCATTTCTGCCCCGCTGGGGTTGTCCCGGCCCGGCCCAGGCTGCCCAGGGCAGTGGTGGAGCCCCCGGGTCGAGGTGGTGCTGCAGGACAGGGGTCAGTGGGGACCCGGCGGTGCTGGGGCACACTGAGACTGGGGGCGCTCCGAGGGCGTTCCCAGCCCAAACCAGTCCGTGACTGGGTGCTCCTCGCTGTGACTCTCCACCCTGGAGCCCCCGGCCTCAGTTTCCCTCCACGTAAAAGCACCATTTAAAGCCCTTTCAGAAACAGCCGCAAAACGCAGGGAGAAACTTCTCTGGATCGCCGAGTGACCTTCCCCAAAGTGAAGCCGCGGCACCTCCGAACTCGGAGGAGAAACCGCCCGCGCTGGACCCGCCGGGCTCTGCCCGTAACCCATCATTAGCGGACGTCGCGGGACGGCCCCGCCGAGAGGCCGCTGCTGGCTGGGAGCTCTGGCTGTGACCCTTTGTCCCTGGCACGCCTCCAGCCCCGAGTGCGGCGGTGGGTTAACGTGGCGTGGCGGCGGCGGGTCGTCACGTGGAGCGGCGTTCCTCCGGCGTCCAGCGGTGAGGTTGCTGTCTCCTGCGCGCCACAAACACGCGCCCTGGCCAGTTCTTCTGGCAGCGCCGGGCTGGAAGGGCTGGTAAATGTTTAATAACCTCAGCAGCTGCTTCGGGACGCGGCGGTCTCCACGCCGGTTCCTTGCGGGGGTTTCTCCACAACCCTTCCACCCTCCTTATGGCCCTCAAAGAACCTGCTGAGAAGCAGAAAGGTGCTGAGCCCCGGCTGAACACCTCGGCTGCGTCCCTGGGAGACGTTCTCCGTTTCCCTGCTGCCCACCAAGGGCTGAGCCTCGGAGCTCAAACCCGTAGGTGGACCCAGCCAGGTCCAGCCTTTCCAACGTTTCTTCTGGAGCCCCCGGCTGAGCTGAACGAGCCGGGTCAGAGACAATTCCAGCATCTCTTACCGACCGCTCTCCAGCAGAGGTGGATCTGCCCCTGCATCTCCTCCCGCGGGTTGGAGCAGCCTCTCGCACAGTCAAAAAGGTGTTGAACCCCCCAGCGAGGGCTCTGGCCAGGCTGGAGGCCACTGGGACGAGGGGCAACCAGGGCAAGGGCCGGGTCCTGCCCTGGGGTCCCCCCCAAGCCCTGGCAACGCTCCAGGCTGGGGGAAGAGCGGCTGGAAACTGCCCCGGGGAAAAGGCCCCGGGGGCCAAGAAGGCCAACGGCCTCTGGGCTTGTGCCAGCCCTGGGGTGGCCAGTGGGAGCAGGACAGGGATGGTCCCCCTGCACTGGGGGCACTGGGGAGGTCGCCCCTCGAGTGCTGGGTCCAGTTTGGGCCCCTCCCCGCCAGGAGGACCTTGAGGGGCTGGAGCGTGTCCAGAGAAGGGTCTGGACACCATGGAGGAGGGTCTGGAGACCGTCTGAGGAGCAACTGGGGGAGCTGGGGGGGTTGAGCTGGAGAACAGGAGGCTCCGGGGAGACCTTGTGGCTCTCCAGAGCCACCAGAAAGCAGGTTGGGGTCAAGGTCAGGCTCCTTCCCCAGTGCTGGGGTGAGAGGAACTGGCCTGCAGTTGCCCCAGGGCAGGTTGAGGTTGTCCCTGAGGAGCCATTTCCTCCCCGTTGGGGTTGTCCCAGCCTGGTCCAGGCTGCCCAGGGCAGTGGTGGAGTCCCTGTCCCTGGAGGGGGTTCCCAGCCGGGTCGAGGTGGTGCTGCGGGACAGGGCTCAGTGGGGACCCGGCGGTGCTGGGGGACACTGGGACTGGGGGCGCTCCGAGGGTGTTCCCAGCCCCAACCAGTCCGTGACTGGGTGGTTTGACCCCAGATGGTTTCTCTCCAGGAGAAGCATGAAGAGGAAAGCCATGTTCACGTGCCCGTTCAACGGCGACTGCAAGATCACCAAGGACAATCGGCGGCACTGCCAGGCCTGTCGGCTGAAGCGCTGCGTGGACATCGGCATGATGAAAGAGTGTGAGTACGCGGCGGGGCCGGGCGCCGCGGTGGCTGTGCCTTCCCCGGGCCGCGGTGTCCCCGAGCGGACGCGCAGGGCGGGGGACGCGGCGGGTGGTGATTGCGAGGAGCTCGTTCAACGCTTGAGGCTCCTCCTGGGGGGCTGCTCTCCTCCGCCGCTGGCTCTTGGGGGGCACCAGCTTGGCCAGAGCACCGGGGGCCGGTCCTGAGTCGCTCCCCGTCCCATGGAGTGACCTCTCCACCGAGTCACCATCCCCGCCGACGCCTTTTGACGTGCTCCTCGCCCCATCCCGACGGGGAGAGCGGGACGAGCTTCCCCGCAGCCACGGGAATTCCTTCGGCGTGGAAGCGGCTCGTGGGTTTGGTCTCCTGGGCTTTTCTTGGGTCCGTCCATCCCACCTCGTGCCCGGGACGAGGCCGGTGCTGGCGTAGGGTTCAACCCCCAATAACAACCCCCTGACGTCACGACGGGCGTCACGGCAGCGGCGGAGGGGCCGGGGGCCAGGGACGCGGTGTTCGTGGTGAGCGGAGAGCAAACGGCGCCCCTGCGTCACACGGCGCCACCGGAGCTCCTGGGACCACCGGAACGTCGGGTCTCGTAGGTGTTTACAGGGAAAAACGCCTCGGTTTGGCGTTGTCCCGAAGACCCCTGAGGAAGAGGAGACCCCAGAAACCCACGAAGAGGGAGAGAACCGCCCCGAGACACCCTGCGCTGGGCCACCCCGGGGAGGAGCAGCCGGTCGGTGCCACCCATCCGGCGCAGCCGGCGCTAACGAGGGAAATGTGTCGATTGACGCCGGTTAATGACCCGGGAACGGCCGGAAAATTCCGCGGCAGTGATGGGGGCGGTGACGCAGCCCCGCTGGGGCCAGGTCCCAGGGCAGAGCCAGGTCCTGGGGATGCACCTTCCCTCCCCCGGAGTTAACGACCTCGTTACCGGATTACCAAAACTCAACCTGGGCAGACGAGCACTACCCTCCCTGCCGGTTGAGCGCCGGGGAGCGAGGTGGGCTGCCGTTATTTTTAGGCTGAATCCGGGGACGTGAAGCTCTTGAGGGGTTTTGTGTCCTCCCCCAGCCGGCGACAAGGGCTGTCCCCGTCGGGTTGACCCCGCCGATGATGGGACGAAGCAGCCGGGGTGGCCGCTGTCCCCTGAGGATGGACCGAGGAGGAGGTGGGAGCTGGAGGGCAGCCCAGGTCCCAGCCACGGGGCTGGAGCGGGATTGACGGCCCCGCCGCGCCGCCCGCGTTCACCCCGAGCCGACGTTAGCAAATAGTTGTGGGTTTCCTCCTCTTTGCCGCGTGGGGTAAAGCGTAGGGCAGGCTGGCAGGGCCGGGGGGCGGGCGAGCGGCGGCACCCCCCCAGCCGCCCACTGCCGTGGGCAACGCTCCTGCCGCCATCATTTGCCCCCGGAGGGCTCCGGGGTGCTCGGCTGCCCTGCCCGCCTGCCGCTGGCTTCTCCTGGCACGGTGCTGGGCACGAGCGTGGTTTAAAGTGGGGCGAAATGGCTGTCGCGGGGCTCTCCCCCCGCTTTGGCACTGGTTTGGGCAGCAAGAAAATGCTGAAGTTATTTCTGCTGCCTGGAGCTCGGGAAGGGACGTTTGTCCCTGGGGGCCGTGGTGTCAGATGGACCCAGGCTCCACCAGCCAGGGGGTGGTTCTCCTCTCCGAGGGGCTCTGCCCCATCTCCCCCCTTGACCAGCTCTCCAGAGTTCGCTGCGGGGATGGGGGACACGTCCCTGGGTCCTGCACGGGCTAAAGGTGCTGCTGCAGAGCAGGAAGATCCATCAGGCGTCACCCAGTCGAGCAGCCGGAGGGAGCCACGGGCCCCCCGGGGCTCTGTCGGCGCAGAACTCATCCTCTCCCCGCCACCTGATTTGCTGCTGGGGGTTTTTTTTGTGCTTGTCGCGGTGCCGGTGAGCTGAGAAGGAGTGACTCTCCTGGGGAGGGTCCCCAGCCGGGTCCTCGGCCATCGGGGAAGGTGGTAGCAGCTCATCCCCCTCCCCGGAGCCACAGCAAGGGCTGCTGTTGGCCCGAGCTCAGCGCCCCGTGGATCCTCTCTCCCCTTTTCCAAGGAAAAGGCTCGCTAGGACCTGTCATCACGAGCAGCTGCTGCTCAGCACCTTCTCCACAACTTCTGATCTGAAAATCCCCAAAGGAGTTAAAAAAAACCCCAAACCGTTGTCTTGGAGCCAGGGAGAGGAGCCGAAATTGGAAGGAGGTTGTGTGGGGAGCGGGGAATTCCCCGGATGGGTCAGGAGAGGAGCGGAGGTGCTGGGGGCAGCCGGCGGAGCGAGAAGGGAGGAGGCTTTCCCAGTTCCTCTCTGCTTCCCCGAATACACTCCGAGCGAAAAACCCGCCAGTCCCAGCTGTGGAGCGGGTTATTCCCCGGCCCGGGAGCCGCTGGGACGGGCGCCGACGCCGGAGCCTGGCCGGGAGGAGCACAGGAGGGAGGGAAGAGCCGTGGCCGTCCGGGAAGAACATCCCTCAGTGGCGTCTGGCGTGCGCGGGGGTCCGAGGAGCGTCTCCGCAGTAAACACCCAGGGGCTGAGCGATGGGAAACCCTCTCCCGAAGGGCTCCGTCGGAGGGACCTGACCCCCTTGGCAGGGGCAGAGCAGCAGCCGGGGGGTCCCGCCGCTGCGGTCGCTGCCCCGATCCACTCCGGACCTGCCACCTCGACGGCGGCGGCGTGTCCCTCGCGCCGTTTTCCTCCTCTCTGGTCTCCCCACCCGGCCAGCCCGCAGCATCCCACTGCCCCACCTCCAGCCAGGGCAGGGTTGGTGTTCCTGCGGTGCGACGGGGGCTCTTCTGGCCGTGGCACCCCTCATCCCAGCCCCGTCCCCGCCGGGATCTGGCCACCTTTAGAACCGCCCCGGCCGCCCACGGCAGAGGTGTCTCAGGGTGGCCGGGGCTGGGGTTGGGGCTTCGGGATGAGTTCCCCAGCGTTCAAGGCTGGCACCCCGGGCACCCCTGGTGGGTCAGGGAGGTCCCGACGCCCCGCGGGGTGGCTCGGGGGGTGATCCCCAACCCGCGCCTTGTCCCTACGGCCGGTTCCACGGCTGCTTCTGCTGCTTGACCCTCGTCCAGCCGTGGCTCCCCTAAAGCTGCTGCTGCGAGGTGGGTTCCTGCAGCCCTGACCGCGGCCGCTGTCCCAGCCACCATGTAATTTCATTTAGTTCCTCCTAAACTTCCTTCTCCCTTAATATTTGGCTGCTCTTCCCTCGTCTGACGGAGCGACGCTGCCTTGGTGCTGCTCCACACCATCCTCCAGCGCTTCCCAGTCCCTGCTCTGGGGCCGGATCCCCGGGCGCTGCCCTCGGTGTCGGCCGTGGCTTTGCCCGCAGCCCTTGTGGTGTCTCGCGGAGGGTCAGCGTCTGTCTGGGAGCGATGGGAGATCTTACCTCAGCCTCCGCAGCGGCCGTGGGTTGGGGCAGCCCACAAACCCTCGGCCAACGGCGCCGCTTGTGCCAGGAGCTTGTGGCTGGACATCTCCTGGCTCAGTGTCCGGAAAGGGCTCGGAGCTGGAGTGCGAGCCTGCAGGCCAAGATGGTCAACGGCCTCCGGGCTTGTGGCTGCACTGGGGTGGCCAGTGGCACCAGGGCAGGGATTGTCCCCACAGACTGGGGCGACCTTGAGGGGCTGGAGCGTGTCCAGAGAAGGGTCTGGACTCCATGGAGGAGGGTCTGGAGAACGTCTGAGGAGCAACTGGGGGAGCTGGGGGGGTTGAGCTGGAGAACAGGAGGCTCCGGGGAGACCTTGTGGCTCTGGACAACTCCCTGACAGGAGGGTGGAGTGAGGGGGGGTCGGTCTCTGCTCCCCAGGACGAGGGGAACCGGCCTGCAGTTGCCCCAGGGCAGGTTGTGGTGGTTCCTGAGGAGCCATTTCTGTCCCGTTGGGCTTGTCCCGGCCTGTCCCAGGCTGCCCAGGGCAGTGGTGGAGTCCCCGTCCCTGGAGGGGTTTCCCGGCCGGGTCGAGGTGGTGCTGCGGGACAGGGCTCAGTGGGGACCCGGCGGTGCTGGGGGTGCCTCAACCATCTTCCAGGTCTCTCCCAGCCCAGTTGATCTGGTGATTCTGTGACTCTGTAAATCAGACCAGTCACTGCTCTCACCCCACTCGCCCGTGTCACCCCCCGGCACGGCCAGGAAAGGTGCGTTTTGGGTTTGCTGCTCCCCGGCGTCACCGGGAACGATTTCACCAGAAGCACCGGGGTTGGTTCCCAAGCCAGCGCCGATGCCGGGCTGTGTCGTGGCTTGCACGAGCGCCGCTGCGTCACCTCACCGGCCTCCGCAACGCCCCAGAGGCTGGAAGGGACTCGCAATTCCCCTTTATCTGATGTTTTTAAACACCCGCGGGGCTTCCGTTGGGTTTTGGTCTCCCGTGAGCTCCAGCAAGTCCTACCAGAGCATGAAACGCTGCAGCCGGCACCTGCTGCCGGCCGCTTCGGTCGATGTGGCCGGCATTTGGCCGTGCATTCGCAGCAGTTGGGTTGGAAGGGACCTTCAGAGACCACCTGGTCCTTGTGGGGTCGGAGATTTCCTCGGCGTAGACCCCTATAAAACCCCTCCCGAAGCCCTGGCGCTCGGGGACGGAGCGTGGGAGCGACCTTTCGGCCTGAGCCGGTCCTTCCTGTGTCTCCGAGGTCTCCGAGTCCCCTCGGAGATTGAGCAAGTAGGAACGCGTGTTGGAAAAACGCCGTGGGCAGAAGGGAGCAGGGGCAGCAAACAGCTCCGCGCCTCCAGCCCCCGCCGCCCTTCGCCGACCTCTCGTCCCAGATTCCACCTCGACTCGCCCGGCGTCGGATCCTGCTGCCGCCCCGGGCGGGCCGAAAGGGCCCAGCATCAGATAAGGAGCATTTTGAATGACCGGTTCGAGGGCTAACGACATCTTGAGGAACGGGCAGGGCTATTTTTAGGACCCGCCGGGGTATTAACGAGCTTTTGTGAGTGCGTGACTCCGTTCCGAGGAGGGGCGTTGTGACCCCAAGAAATGGCGCGGCTCCCTGAGGCTGCTCAGGTCGTTAAGTTCTTCCTCCAGAGGTAAGATCTGAGCCCGCGTTGTCCCTTCCCTGAAGAAGTGGGAGAAGCCGCGTGTAGCACCTTCAGGTCCAAGCCCTGGCCGCTGCCCAGGGCTCTCCCCCGTAACACAAGCCACAGACACTGAGAGCGGGGGAACGTTTAAATCCCTCCTTACCTGGAAAGCGCTTGCGACGCTGGCCACGCCGGCGGGGGGTGGCAGCCGGCCGCGGCGGCTGAGCGGGGCCGCAGCGGGCTCCCTCCGTTGTCGGGCACCGGAGCGAGATGAACCCGCTGGCCCTGGTCTTGCGGGATGGAGATCTCTTCCCCGTGAGAGCCCGGAGCAAACAGCGCGGTTGAGGAGCACATCGGGCGTGTGGCGGCGCCGAGGTCACCCTGGTGCACCCGCTCCTCACCTGAAAGCACCCGCGGGAGTTCTAAGGGGTGCCGGGAAGCCGTGAGCTGGCAGCCGAGGACGGGAGCGGGATGGGGCGGGAGATTGGCGAGGGGATGGGGCTGCGGGCGGCAGCGGCGTGGGGTTGCCTCAGCCCCCGTTCCTGACGCTTTGGGGGTCCCTCCAGTCATCCTGACGGACGAGGAGGTGCAGAGGAAGCGCGAGATGATTCTGAAGCGCAAGGAGGAGGAAGCGCTCAAGGAGAGCCTGAAGCCCAAGCTCTCGGAGGAGCAGCAGAAGGTCATCGACATCCTCCTGGAGGCTCACCGCAAAACCTACGACCCCACGTACTCCGACTTCACCAAGTTCCGGGTAGGTTGGGGACATGCCGGCCCCGCTTCACCATGGCCAGGACCAAGCGGGTCGGGCCTGGATGCACCAAACCCACTTCATCCCACGTCTTCTCATTGGAGAGGAGTAAAAAATCCCGCTGCAACCCCCCCACACCCCGAGGCTGCCGGGGGCTCCCCCAGCCCCACTCCTCATGCTCTGCTCTCTCTTCCAGCCCCCCGTGAGAAGCAGCTCCAATAACCAGGGAGCAGGCAAGTCCTCCTCCATCCTCACACAGGACTTGTCCGAGGGCTCCACCGACCTCTTTGGCTCCGACGCCTTCAGCGGGTTCCCAGGTACCTCTCTGGAGGTGACGGGGGTGGAAGCACAGCAGCTCTACTAAGTCTGGCCATCCAGCCCCCTGTTTCACCTCTCCCGGGGAGCTTCTTTAAGACGCTCCTGGGGGTGCTGAGAAGGCTTTTGGCTGGCTGGTGGCCCTGCAGACCCTGTGTGTGTCCTGCTGAGCCATCCCTTCACCCCACAACCGAGGTCCCCTCTGACCATCTCCCTCCCTCCAGAGCCTGTGGAGCCCCAGATGTTTTCGAACCTGGTCCTCTCTGAGGAGAGTGATGAGAGCTCCTCCATGAACCTCGAGTTCTCCCGCCTCTCCATGCTCCCGCACGTGGCTGACCTGGTCAGCTACAGCATTCAGAAGGTGATCAGCTTTGCCAAGATGATCCCAGGCTTCAGGTGAGATGTTTGCTCCCAGTCCATAGTGGTTTCCCCGTTTCCTCTTCACAGCCATCCCTCGGGCTCTCTTCCCTCCCCAGGTCTGTCCCTACTTCCCCGTTTTCTCTCTCCTCCTTCCTGGGGTTCCTCCTCTCCTCTCTTCACTCCGATTCACCCAGACTCTGTCAGCAACTAAGGTGCTCGAGGCCATGGCGTGGTCCCCATCCTGGTTCGTGGAGGCCTTCAGGTCCTGTTAAGTCCAGGCTGGTGTCTGGGGTGCCGGGTGGTGCCACTCAATCCATGTCACCTCCTGGGGCGAGGGAGAAGCTGGGGTTCCGATGGCACAGAGGTGGCTGCTTTCTGCTCCTTCGCTCCCTGGACGGGTCTTGCATCGCCCTCTTCCCCCTGCCCAGGGACCTGGCAGCTGAGGACCAGATCGTCCTGCTGAAATCCAGCGCCATCGAGGTGATCATGCTGCGCTCGAACCAGTCCTTCACCCTCGAGGACATGACGTGGACCTGCGGCAGCAACGACTTCAAGTATGGGATCAGCGAGGTCACCCAAGGTAAAGGCTGCCGGAGGTTCTCCTGCTTGTGGTGGGCTACAAAACGTCATCCCAGCCATCAAATCAGCCGCATTTCTGCGAGCGGGGACGTGCTGGCAGCACCGGCAGCTCGGTGGTGTCACAGTGGGGCTGAGAGCCCCGTCCCGGCACCAGCCGTGCTCTCTCATCTCATAGAACCATCAAATCAGACTGGTTTGGGCTGGAGGGACCTTCAGAGCTCCCCCGCTCCAACCCCTGCACTGAGCAGGGACATCTGCCACCAGAGCAGCTTCTCCAGAGCCCCACGGTCCAACCTGACCTGGGGTGGTGCCAGGGATGGGGCTTCTCCCACCTCTCGGGGCAGCCTAGGCCAGGGTCTCCCCACCCTCAGTTTCTTCCTCAAACCTCGCCCAAATGTCTCAGTCTTGTGCTGAGGGACACTGTCCCTCCTGCAGCACCGGCTGGACCTTAAACCTCTCCCTGCACTTGGAAGAGCCTTAAATTATCGCAAGGGCTGCCGAGATCCTTGGAGACCCCCCAGCGCGAGGTCTTGGGGAACCAGGCAGAGCCCAGCGGGGTGTTGCCAGGACCCAGCACCCGCTGACGGCGGGAGCGAGCTGTGCCGCAGGGAGGGCTCCGGGTGCGCAGGGCGGGTGGCGGCGCTCCTGCAGGATGTGGAGGTGACGATTAGGAGGCAAAATGTCTGCGGTTTAATTGTCTTCGTGGATTTCCGGAGCAGAATCTGCTCTGTAATCTTTGGAGAAACCACTGGGTGTCACAAATCCCCCCACGCTGCGCTCAAGAGGAGCCGCCGAGCTCCACGCTTGGCCCTCAGTGCTAAAGGTCCTCTCTCTTCCCAGCTGGCCACAGCATGGACCTGCTGGAGCCGCTGGTGAAATTCCAGATCAGCTTGAAGAAGCTGAACCTTCACGAAGAAGAGCACGTGCTCCTCATGGCCATCTGCATCCTGTCCCCAGGTAGGAGCAAAGGGCACTGACCCCACCGGGGTCAGCGCCCCTCCCCATCCCTCCTGTCCAGCCGGGAGAAGGGAAGGGCCCAACCCCGCGACCGCCGCGTTTCCCCAGATCGCCCGGGCGTGCAGGACACCTCGCTGGTGGAATCCCTCCAGGATCGCCTCTCCGAGATCCTCCAGACCTACATCCGGTGCCGGCACCCGCCGCCCGGCAGCCGCCTGCTCTACGCCAAGATGATCCAGAAGCTGGCCGACCTGCGGAGCCTCAACGAGGAGCACTCCAAGCAGTACCGCTGCCTCTCCTTCCAGCCCGAGCACAGCATGCAGCTCACCCCGCTGGTGCTCGAGGTCTTCGGCAACGAGATCTCCTGATTATTCCACCCACGGCGCGGGGTTGAGCCACCGGTAAAGGGATAAATCAGCCCGGCTTCTCCCCGAGGCAGCGCGGCGTGGCTCGGGGCAGGAGTTTTGGACACCAGCGGTTTGGTTTCACACTACTGAAGGTCCTGCTTGGTCTTCTCACCCAGCCGGGGTTTGCTCGTGGGGTTCTCCACCACCACCACCAGCTTTTCCGCTTCCCGCCATCCGCCAGCGCTGGTTTATTCCTTTCCGGGTGTTTCGAGGCTGCGCTGCCTCAAACTGCGTCGTTCTTCACCCCCCAAAAATGGGGGTTCTGGGAAGGGGAAGCGCTGGTGGGGGACGGGGGGACAGGACAGACTCGCAGTCTCGCTCCCCACCAAAAATCTGCAGCGTTTGTGGTTGCCCCCTGCCCCATTAACAAAGGCGTGACGCTGATTGAGTCGCTCCCTCTCCCGAATCCCGGTGTCACCAGTTCAAACCAGTCCCGTGAGACTGGGACAAGGCCGGAACCCCTGTCAGCCCCCAAAGGGGATGTTTGTCCCGGCCCTCCTGCCTGGCTGGGGGAGGTGGAGCTGGGTGAGCTGGAGGGGGTCACCACCCCCCCCAGAGCGACCACCACCGCCCGTGGGCCCAGCTGGAACCGGGGGCCGGGGCCACCGTCCCCGCTGGGAGCAGCCCCCGGGGTCGGGGGTGCTGCTGGCGCCCCCCCGGGCTGTGCACAGGGGCTGGGAGGGGACCCAGCTGCCGCCTTCGAATAAACTCCTGCTTGGGAACGGTGCCAGGCTGGTTCTTGGCGGGGGGGGGGGGTGGTCTGTCTGTCTGTCCTTGCATGGGCTGGGCTGGGCAGGACCGTGTCCGTCTGTCCTGGGGGAGCGGTGGAGGTGTCTGTATGGGCCGGGCGGTCCCTGTGCCCAGCGACGTGTCTCTGTCTGTGTCTGTGTCTGTGTGCATGTCCGTCCGTCCGCCCGCCCACGTCTGTCCGTCTGTCTGTCCGTCCGCTCGCCCGCGTGTGCCCCGCCTCGCCCGGAAGGGGGCGCCCCCGACAGGAAGTCCCGCCTTGGCCCCGCCCCAGGGCTCCGCGCACAGGGCGCATGCGCAGTGGCGTCAGGGTAGGGACGGGTGGGGCAAGCTAGCGCATGCGCAGTGGAGCCGAGGGTGTGTCGGGTGGGGCGACCTGGAGCATGCGCGCAGCGGAGGGGCGGGGACCAGCGTAAACAGGCGCGGGGGGGCGGGGACTGGGCGGGGCTGGCGAAGGAGCGGGGAGGAGGTGTGGGAGCCGGGTGCGGCTGGCGCATGCGCAGAACAGACGGGCGAGAGCTGGGCTGGGGCCAACGCATGCGCAGAGAGGCGGGGAGGGGGTCGGGCGGGGTTGGCGCATGCGCAGTCGGAACGCGGACAGGTGCGCGGGAGCCGTGGGGCTGTATGACATGCGCTGTATGACAAAGGCGTGTGAGCGGCGGCGCGCATGCGCGGTTTCGCGGCCGGCGCGCCCGTGCATGCGCAGTGCGATGCGAAGGGCCTTGCGCGCCGCCCGCCTCATGGCCGCCGCTGCGGGCACCGCGAGCGGGGCCGGCTCCGAGCCCGCGCCCGGCCCCAAGTGGCCGCGGCCCGAGCCCGTCCCGCTCATCGGCACCCACGACGGCACCTTCCACTGTGACGAGGTGCTGGCGTGTTACCTGCTTCGCCTCCTGCCGCGCTACCGGGTACGGCCCCGGGGCACCGTGCGGCGGCACCGGGATTGCGGCCTGTTCCGGCCCCTTTGCATCCGGGCCCTCCCGGGCCCCCTGCAGCGTGATGGGGACACCGTGAAATACCCGCACGCTGCCCGACCTCGAGTCCCGGGTCCCTCCTCGGGGCCACCCGTAGATGCTCGATGCCCCTTGGGGGTCCCCCGTTACCGGGGGGCGGCTCTCGGTGTCCGCTGTTGCACTCGAGGGCCGCCGTTCGGGTCCCCGGACATGCTGGGTGGTCCCTGGTCCACATTTAGGTCCCCAGTCGGCCCTCGGTGTCTTTAGTGCCACCGGGGGGCTACCGTTTGGATCCCCAGAACCACTTGGGGGTCCCTGGTCCCAGCCAGGGGCCGCCCTTAGGACCCTCCTTGGGGTCCCTGGTCACACCTGGGGGCCACCCTTTGGGTCCCTAGTCCTACCTGGGGGTCACCTTTAGGTCCCCAGTCCCTCCTCAGGGTCCCTGGTTCCACCCAGAGGCAGCTCTTGGGGGTCCCCAGTTGCTCCTGGGGGCCCCCCCTGACCCCTCACCCCACCCCGGCAGGACGCGGAGGTGGTCCGCACCCGGAACCCCCAGCGCCTGGCCCAGTGCGATGTGGTGGTGGATGTGGGGGGGGAGTATGACCCTGAGCGACACCGATACGACCATCACCAGAGGTGAGGCCACCCCCAGGGGGTCCCCCAGGTCCCGGGGGAGTCCCCAGGGGCTGACAGCAGGACCCCACAGGTCCTTCACGCACTCGATGCGGAGCCTCCGGCCGGACAAGCCCTGGACCACAAAGCTGAGCAGCGCCGGGCTGGTCTATTGCCACTTCGGCTCCCAGATCCTGGCAGGGCTGCTGGGGCAGCCGGAGGACGGGCCTGTGGTGTCAGCACTCTACGATAAGGTACTGGGTGAACTGGGAGGGAGTGGTCACAGTCCCAGTGTCCCCCAGCACCACCAGGTCCCCACTGACCCCTGTCCCTCAGCACCACCTCGACCCGGCTGGGAAACCCCTCCAGGGATGGGGGCTCCACCACTGCCCTGGGCAGCCTGGGCCAGGACGGGACAACCCCAACGGGGCAGAAATGGCTCCACAGGGACAACCTCAACCTGCCCTGGGGCAACTGCAGGCCGGTT
Source organism: Bucorvus abyssinicus (assembly GCA_009769605.1). Taxonomy (NCBI): domain Eukaryota; kingdom Metazoa; phylum Chordata; class Aves; order Bucerotiformes; family Bucorvidae; genus Bucorvus; species Bucorvus abyssinicus. The sequence continues at coordinate 13,810,310 of CM020050.1, read as the reverse complement.
CCCCTCGTCCTGGGGAGCAGAGACCGACCCCTCCTCGCTCCACTCTCCTGTCAGGGAGTTGTCCCGAGCCAGAAGGTCTCCCTGGAGCCTCCTGTTCTCCAGCTCAACCCCCCCAGCTCCCCCAGTTGCTCCTCAGATGGTCTCCAGACCCTCCTCCATGGTGTCCAGACCCTTCTCTGGACACGCTCCAGCCCCTCAAGGTCCTTCTGGCAGGGAGGGGCCCAGACTGGACCCAGCACTCGAGGGGTGGCCTCCCCAGTGCAGGGGGACCATCCCTGCCCTGCTCCCACTGGCCACCCCAGGGCTGGCACAAGCCCACAGGCTGTTGGCCTTCTTGGCCCCTGGGGCCTTTTCCCGGGGCAGTTTCCAGCCGCTCTTCCCCCAGCCTGGAGCGTGGCTGGGGCTTGGGGGGACCCCAGGGCAGGACCCGGCCCTTGCCCTGGTTGCCCCTCGGCCCAGTGGCCTCCAGCCTGGCCAGAGCCCTCGCTGGAGCCTCCAGCAGCTCCACACTCCCACCCAACTGGGGGTCTCTGCCACTGGCTGAGGTGCCCCTAATCCCTTCGCCCGGATCGTTGGGGTTGTCGAACAGAACCGGTCCCAGTACCAAGCCCTGGGGAACCCCACTGGGGACCAGCACCAACTGGAGCGGACTCCAGTCCCCACCACTTTGGGCCACTGGAGAGGACACTCACCCCAGCAGCACCCAGTTTCTCCAGTGGGAACCAGTGTCAGAGGCTCTGCTCCAGCCCAGCCCTTCCCTCACCCCCCACTTATGGGTCTCCCCTACACGGGCTCTTTGGGGTGGGGGTTGGTGGGACCCCGTGAACGAGGGTCCCAGTTCATCCCAGTTGGGCCGCGCGCTGCCCCCCAGCTCTACGAGAACTTCGTGGAGGAGATTGACGGCTTTGACAACGGCGTGGCGCCGGCGGCAGGAGAGCCCCGCTATGCCCTCAGCACCACCCTCAGCGCCCGCGTCCGCCGCCTCAACCCCCGCTGGAATGACCCCCACCAGGACACACAGGTGGGTGATGGGGGAAACTGGGGGGACTCCCCCGGGCTTTGGGGGCCACCGGTGACGCCCCCCTCTGGTTACCCAGGCGGGGTTCGAGAGGGCGCTGGAGCTGGTGGGGGGCGAGTTCATGGAGCTGCTGGATTTCTACCACCGGGCCTGGCTGCCGGCGCGGGCGCTGGTGGAGGAGGCCGTGGGGAGACGCTTCGAGGTACCCGCTGCTTCAGGGGTGGTGGGGGTACTGGGAAGTACTGGGAAGCTGGGTCTTGGAATAAACCTCCCTGCACGGCCCAGGGTGCCCTTTGTGCCCCGTAGACCTACGGAAGGCTGTGGCCACCCCCCACTGTACCCTTGTATCCTGGTGAAACTGAGGCACAAGAGAGGAAACTGAGGCACCGGGAGGGAAACTGAGGCACAGGAAAGAAACTGAGTCTTGGAGAGGGGGAAACTGAGGCCTGGGGAGGGGGAAACTGAGACCCAGGGAGGGAAACTGAGGGACAGGGAGGGAAACTGGGGCCTGGGGCAGTACGAGCTGCCCCCCCTGCCCCCCAGCTCATCCCCCCCCGCCCTCAGGTGGACCCCAGCGGGGCGGTGCTGGAGCTGCCCGCCGGCGGCTGCCCCTGGCAGGAGCACCTCTTCGCCCTGGAGCAGGAGCTGGCCCTGCCCCAGCCCCTCCAGCTGGTGCTGTTCCCCGACGGCAGCGGGCAGTGGCGGCTGCAGAGCGTCCCTGTGGCACCCCACTCCTTCCAGAGCCGGTGAGCCCCGTCCTCCCACACCCCCTCAGCTCCTCTCCCTCCCCACAGGGGGCAGATCTTCACCCCTCATGTCTCGTGTCCCCCCCCGCAGGCTCCCCCTCCCCGAGCCCTGGCGCGGGCTGCGTGACGAGGCCCTTTCCCAGCGCGCCGGCATCCCCGGCTGCGTCTTCGTCCATGCCAGCGGCTTCATCGGGGGGAACCGCAGCCGGGAGGGGGCCCTGGAGATGGCCCGCAGGACGCTGGAGCAGCGTGATGGGGGATGAGGACCCCCCCACCTCCCCGAGAGGGACCCCCTGTCCCCGTCCCCCCCTCCCCATGCCCATCATAGGCGGTTCAAGGTGCTGGGGGGCGGTGAGAGCAGCCCCATGTGTAATGGGGTCACTGTGGGCTGCAGTCACGGGGCTGTTTGTCCAGCCGGGGGGACCTGGGGGGGTCACTGGGCCCAGTCCCAGCATGAAACTGGGGCAAACCCAGTCAAACCTCAAACCAAGAGACTTTTGGAGCCATTTCGCTGAAGATTGTCCCTGGTTTTATTCTGTATTTGCTGCCAGTGGGCTCCTGACACCAGTAAAAACCAGCGCGGTCCCAGTTCGTTTGCTGCTCGGGCAGGGGCGGGGTCGGGGGGGTCCTCCAGGGTTGCGAATCGAGGCACGGAAGCGGGCGTCATCATACTGGGAGAACTGGGAGGTGAACGCAGGCGCCCAGCTGTGCCCCCCGCACCACTAAACCATCCATCTGGCCTTGGGGGGGGGGGGCACACAGGGCCCCCCCTCGCTCCCAGCCCTGGCGCAGGGCGATGTGGGCACCGTGGCTGCTCCTCCTGGCCCTGCCCGCCCCCCCACCCTGGGGTCACCGCTGCCCTGGGGGGATCCCCCCCGTGCTGCCCCCCACCAACAGCCGCAATGAGACACTGGTGGGGGGCAGGGGGCGGGGGCCGGACGTGGGGGTGCTGGTGGCCGTCGGGGGGTGGCTCGGTGCCATCCTGGGCTACGTGGGCTGGTACGTGCGGAGGAGCCAAGCCCAGACCCAGCTGCACCTCGAGTACCTGCGGGGGCTGCCCCACGGCCCCAAGGAGGAGGAGGAAGAGGAAGAGAAGATGCTCAGCACTGTCCTCTGCGGGCACCAGTCAGCACCAGCGGCAAACTGGGGAGCGCCCAGGGGCTGAAGACCCCCCCAGACCCTCACCAGCAGCTGGAGCAGGTTCGTACCCCCCTGGTTTTACCCTGTAGCCTCGTCCAGCCTTGGCCCTGCTCCCCTGGGCGGTGTGGGCTGTTCCTGGCCCCCAGTTGGGGCTTGGCTTGGGGGTGTGGGGGGGGTTTGGGGGTCCTGGGGGTGAGGGGGGACCCCCTGCTCCCCACCTCGTGTCCCCGCCTGGGGCTTTAGCAGAGCGATTTGAGCGTAATCCCAGGGATTAACCGCGTGTAATCCTGGGTTTAACCACCACCCCCCAGCCTCACCAGTAATCCCTAGTTTGGGCGGGGGGCGCAGGGGGGGGACCAGCTGCTCCCCCCACCCCAGCCAGTGCCTCCACCCCCCTTCACCCCCCACCAGGTTTGGTTTTTGGAGACCCACTGAGGTTTTGCTACACTCGGGGTGGTCCTTCCCCACCCTCGAGGCTGCGCTTGAGGCCAGGGACCCCTCCAGTCCCCTCCTCTTCCCCCGGGGTGGGGGGCAGCTGCTTTGGATCCCCAAACCCCAGCCCTAGGGCTGCCAAGGGCTCAAACCCCCCCAGATTGAAGGTGCAGGGAGCAGATTTTCTCCCGCAGGTTCACCCCGAGCTGCTTTTGACAGCAAAAAAGCCACTCAGAAGCCCCCTCTGGATCCCCATGACGCCGAAAACTTGCCCCCCACCAACCGACCCTTGGGGGTGAGAAGACAAGGGAGAAAAAAAGTGGATTTAATCTGTACAGCACCAGCCCCACGGGACCCCCAGGAGGTAGGAAGGACCCCCAGGATGTCGGAAGGACCCCCCCGGAGGTCAGAAGGGACCCCCAGGAGGTCGAAGGACCCCCACGGAGGTTGGAGGAGGCCACGGGCGCCATCAGAGCTCGGAGAAGAGCGGCTGCTCCCGCACGCTGGCCACGGGCAGGCCGGGGCTGCGGTCGGGGCTGGCGCAGGGACCGTGGGCGCTCACGAAGAAGAAGGGGATGTGGCTGATCTTCCCCGTGGACCAGCACTGGAGGAGGAAGAGGAGGAGAGAAGGGTCCACGCGTCGCCCTCCTGCCCTCCCGGTGATCCCAGCTCCGCGGGGAGGTTGTTCCACACCGCCGGGGAGCCCCGTGAGCGGCCACCGGAGCCGGGGCCACACTCACCACGGTCAGGAGGGCCCCTTTCTTGAAGCAGGGGTGGAAGGCGAGGAGCTGGGGCTGGGCGCCGCGCTCGCCCCGCAGGAACCCGCTGCGGGGAAGAAGGAGAAGCCGCAGTTACGGCCCAGCGGCGGCGAGACGCGGCGCTTTGGGGGGCGCTCGTGGTTCAATGGAGAGGTTTGGGCCCTGCCGGGGTGTGCCAGGCGAGGACGAGCCGGGGGCAGAGCGGGGTGAGGTGGGTCACGGCTGACAGGGCCAAAACGCAACGGAAACGGCAGGGAAAGGGTGGTGCTGGCCGAAGCGGGGGCACGGGACGGGGGCGTCGCACCGCTCTGAGGTGGGGAGCTGGTGTTCAACCAACCCTGAACCAATCACAACCCAGAACCAGCCCCAACCTCAACCCAACCCCAACCCAGAACCAATCCCAACCAAAGCCCAACCCCAAATCAACCCCAAGCCCAACCTCAACCCAACACCAAACCAACCCCAACCCGCCGCCACGCACCACGGCAGCAGCTCGAAGACGGGGCTGTTGCGGGTGCGGAACACGGCGATGACCGTCTGGCTGCCGGCCACCTCGGGGTGTCCTGCGGGAAGGAGCAGCGAGGCTTTTCCCACCCCCCAGGGCCCCGCGGGGACGTGGGGGGCAGGTTTGAGTGGGGAGTGGCTGGAGATGGGGCCGCCAAGGTGGGGCGGAGGCAGCTGCGGACCCTGTTTTCCTCCCGCTGAGGGGAGCAGGACCCCGGGATGGGGCTTTCAAAGCCCCTTTCAGCAATTTAAAGCTCCTCTGGAAGCACCCCCAGGCTGTGGGGCGTGATGGGGGGCGCCCAGCTCTCCAGTGTCAAGGTTATTTTCCATCCCACTGCACCGAGATCCTTCCAGACCCTCCCTGGAGGTGCAGAGGGATGGGGTGGAGGCGCAGCTATGGATGTCCTGGTACCCTTGAGGTATCCCCCCACCCGCTTTCTTCCCCACCCAGCTTTAAACAAAGCAAAAACCAACCCCCCCCAAGTCCCTTGTGGGAGGGTTTGTGGGGGATTCACGCGACTGGAAGTGGGGAGGGAATGTCCCCCCTCACCCCAGTGGGGTTTCTGCCCGCCAGAAGGGGGGGTTGGGGGGCACTGGGGCGGGCAGGGGGAGGGCAGCAGCTCTCTCATACCTCTGATGATGACGGCGAGTCTCTCGCCAGTGGGGTCCCACACCATGGAGTGAACTTCTCCTCCGATCCTGCAACCGTCACCAGGGCAGTGAGATCCCCGCTCCGTGCACAGGGGCCATGGGCCACCCCCTCCTCCAGACCCACCTCTCCTCCCCGTAGAGCGTCTCGAAGGTGGTCTCGGACAGATCAGCCACGATAGAAGCTGTTTTGGAGCCTCCCACTTGCCCTTGCATCTCCCCTGGAACCAAGAGCCCCGTCAGGGCGCAGCTCCCCCGTGGGGGCGGCTCCAAATCACCCTTTCATCCCCAAAGCGCTGCAGAATTTCCTTGATTTCCTCCCCGTTGGGGTTGTCCCGGCCTGGCCCAGGCTGCCCAGGGCAGTGGTGGAGCCCCCGTCCCTGGAGGGGTTTCCCAGCCGGGTCGAGGTGGTGCTGCGGGACAGGGCTCAGTGGGGACCCGGCGGTGCTGGGGGACACTGGGACCGGGGTGGCTCAGAGGGTGTTCCCAGCCCAAACCAGTCTGTGATTTCACCCGCTGTAAAGTTTTGTAACTGGGAGCAAGAAACAACGTGAGGGGGAGAAAACTGAACCCCACGGAGAGTCTGTGCTTGGAGAGACCCCCCCACCCCGAGCCCCCCTCCCGCTGCACGTCCTGCCTTCGCCACCGTCCTCTCCCTCGCTGGAGAACGCGGCTCATGGGCAAAACCCCCTCGTCTGGGCCAGCCCAAAGCACCACGATCCCCCCACCCGGAGGGGTCACCGGCTCACGGGGGGCACGCCGGGACTCACCGCGGTACTCGGAGAAGGACAAGGAGTAGATGACGGACTCGCCCAGCACGGCGAAGAGCAGGCGGCTGCCGTCCGGGCTCCAGCACCCCGTCTGCGGGACGCGGAGCCCCCTCAGCACCCGCTGTCCCCGGGCTGGGGGGTGGCAGCGGGGAGGGGGCTGTTTGGAGGCAGCTGGTTTAGGAAAACCCCATCCGCGTCCCCGCGTCGGGGGAGAAACGGCCCCCTCGTACCTGGCAGCGGCCTTTGAGCGTGGGCCAGCGCTCGCACGTCCACATCTGAGCCTCCCACACCCTGCGAGAGAGAACGGACGGACAGATGTGAGCGGGACAGACCCCCCCGCCATCGGAATGGGACATAAAATAACCCAGCTCTGGGGTGTGGAGCTCACCTGAAGACGGCCGAGGGGGTGGCCGCCAGGACCTTGCTGCCGTCGGGTGACCAGGCCAAGTAAGTGACCCCCCCGCCCCCAAACCACTGCAGCTGGACGCAGTTTTCCGTGGAGACGTCCCAGACCTGGAGGAAAGGAATGACACGGGGACCTGGGCCAGGGTCTCCCCACCCTCAGCATAAACATTTCTTCCTTCTCTCTGGTCTCAGTCTCCCAGGTTAACCCACCACCCCTCGTCCTGTCCCAGCAGCCCCCGATGAACAGCCCCTCCCCAGCTTTCTGGTCAGCGCTGAAGGCCCCAAGAAGGTCTCCCTGGAGCCTTCTCCTGGCTGAACCCCCCCAGCTCTCTCCCCTCGGGTCACTCCTGGGGCTCCTCTGGCCCCGCTCCAGCAGCTCCGTGTCTCTGCTGGGCTGGTACTGAACAGCACTGGTCCCAGTCAGGACCCCAAGGCACACCACTTGTCACCCAGCTCCATCCGGACACGGAGCTGCTGACCACGACGCAGCCAACTCCTGACCCACCGACCAGTGCACCCATCAGACCCATCTCCATTAAGAGCTTTCAGATCCTCCCCCGCCGCCCCTCGGGGACCTCCCCGGGAGGTCCATCCTCTTCCTCACCAGCATGGCCGTGTCGACTGGCGACGCCGAGAGCAGCAGCTCCCCGCTGGGAGCCCAGGCCAGGCTGGTGACGGGGCTGTGCCCGGGGTAGGACAGCACCTGGGCGCAGCCGGACGACGGCCTGCAGAGAAACCACCCTGCTTGACCACGGGAAGGGCTGTGACCCCCCCCCAGCAGGATCAGCACCCGCCCAGTGTCCCCCCAAGACCCACCCAAAGGGGCTGGCAAGGCCCCACGGGGGGTGGTCACCTGGTGGAGAGGGAGGTGGGGTCCAGGTGCCAGAGCAGGACGCAGCTCTGGCAGGCGACGGCGAGGATGGAGGCGCAGAGCGGCTTCCAGGCCATGGCGGCCACGTTGCGCTGCAGGCGATGCTTCAGCGAGGGGATGGTGGTACTGCCGGGGAGGGGGGACGGTGACAACGGGCAGGGACGGGGCGTCGGGAGTCCTCACGCAGCCAGGGCCCGGCTCCCCGTGTCCTCTCCCCAGCTCCGACCGCGGTGCGGGGTGTAAAAGCAGTGGGGAATAGGGGGGAGGTGCCCCACCGTGACCCGCTTCCCTGGGAGGGGGGACAGAGGGGACCCCCGGGCAGTGACACCGGTGCCAGCGCACACCTGGCGCGGTTCCGCGTGCCCCACGCTGCCCCCGGCCCGGCCGCCCCGCGGGAGATGGCACTCGCTGGCCTGAAATCCCAGCTGGGGGAGAAGGCGGCGGTGACGGGGGGGCGCGGGGGGGGCTGCAGGAGCAGCCGGTTGAGTCGTCTCCTCAGGCGGGCTCGGCAGGCCCGGGGGGAGCGGGGGGACCTGCAGGAGAGAGGGGGCTCAACGGGTGACAGAGTGACCCCCGGGCTGTCCCCAGGAGCCATAGACACCAGCACAGGGCAGCGGGGAGTGGCTGGGCAGCAGCCCCACAGAGACGGACCTGGTGGCCACCAGGTTGCCCATGAGCCAGCAACGCGGCCAAGAGGCCGGTGGTCTCCTGGGTGTGTGAGGAAGAGGGTGGCAGCAGGTCAGGGAGGTTCTCCTGCCCCTCTGCTCCCTCCCGGTGAGGCCACGTCTGGAGCCCCGTGTCCAGCTCCGGGCTCCCCAGTTCAGCAGAGCCCAGGAGCTGCTGGAGAGAGCCCAGGGGAGGCTGCGAGGATGAGGAGGGGCTGGAGCATCTCTGTGCCAAGGGCAGGCTGAGAGCCCTGGGGCTGTTCAGCTGGAGGAGAGCAGCCGGAGAGGGGACCTCACCAGTGTGACCAGTAGCTAAAGGGGGGTCAGGAGAGGGGCCAGACTCTGCCCAGTGGTGCCCAGTGACAGGACAAGAGACAATGGGCCCAAACTGGAAGCCGGGCAGTTCCAGCTGAGCAGGAGGAGAAACTTCTCTGGTGTGAGGGGGAGGGAGCCCTGGCCCCGGCTGCCCGGAGAGGTGGTGGAGTCTCCTGCTGCGGAGACACCCCAACCCCACCAGGACGCCAAACTGGGCACCTGCTCTGGTTGGGCTGGGTGATCCCAGAGGTCCCCGCCAGCCCCACCGGTCTGGGATCCTGAGAAAAACCAAAGCTGGTCAGGCCCGAGACGCTCAGAGCTGCCCCTGCAGAGCTCCTGCCCCACAGCAGAGGCTCTGGGGACCGACGGCGCCGGCCCCAGCAAAGCCCAAGGCAGCGCAAGGCAGAGCTGCCACGGAGGGAACCCTGGATGGGGGACACGGGAGGACAAAACAGGGAGCTGGGAAGAACGCCCCCACCCCGAGGAGCAGCATCTCGCGGCCCCAGCCCGGCCCTCACCTGCTGGAGTTGTAGACCCGGATGGAATCGTCCAGAAGCGCCACGGCAAATTTGTTGGTGTGGGGGTGCCAGGCGAAGGCCCGGATGGTGCAGCCGGCCCTGGGGGAGGGAGGGACGGGGCAGGGTGAGCGGCACCAGCTGACGGGCCAGTTCACGCTGGGGGGGTCGGTGCTGGAAGGACTTTTCCACCCCCTGATCTCATTTCCCCCACGTGCAGCATCGGGACACGCGCCGCCTCTCGCTGCCGAACCCAAACTGGGGCAGCCAAGAGGCAACGGGGAAATATTTGCCCCCACATCCATCTGAGGAAGAAGCTGAGCACCTAAAAAACAGGGGGGCCCTGCCCCTTGTGCCCCCACCAAGCTCCACAACCCCCTTCCGTGGGGTTTCACGACACGCAGGACTCACCAGTCCACGGCCTGGGAGAAGGCTGCGATCATGTCCTCGCTGCTTAGCTGCGGGGAGCGAAGAGTTAACACCGAGCCGGCAGCACCCAAACCCCCCCTTCCCGCTGCCCCCCCCCTCAGTTTGGGTCCCTCCTGGAGCACTTTGCTGTCCAGCGCCCTCGAGGCGAGGGAAACCCCCCGCATTTGGAGCTGCCCCCTGCTCCCCCAGGAGGAAAATTTTGGGGTGTTTTGGGGGTTTTAAAGCCCTGAAGAGCCTCACCGAGAGGTGGGGGAAGAGGGAGCCGTGCAGCGAGGAGAGCCAGTGGCACAGGGCCAGGGTGCAACTCGACAGCGTCCGCACCCGCCGGAGCCCTGCCAAGGGGGAAAAGGAGCGTCGGAGCCTCCGCGGGCTTCGGGACGAGGATGGAAGGGGCCGGAGAAGGGCCGGGGGAACCGGCGGAGCCCCGTGCGCAGCCTGCACTCACCCTCCTCCTCGGCGCCGGCGAGTTCTCTCAGCACCCCGCACAGCCCCACGTCCCGCCTGCGGCCCCAAAAAAGCTCCATCAGCCCCCGCTCGCCCCCAGCACCTCCCTTCCCGTCCCCTCGAAACCCCCGTCGCCCGCTGGAGAACTGCGGTGGGGTGTCCAAACCCAGCTCTCCCCGCAGCGGGCACCACTTACCCCGGCCACCAGCCACTGCTGGAGCTGCCCCCTCCTCGCTGAGCTCTTGAGCCCCCCCAAACTCCCCCAAACCCCCCAGGAGGCTCAGCCCAGGCTCTCCCCAGGTGAGAGGCGAAGGCGCGGCGAAGCCGCCGCCGTGTTCCGGGGCGAAGAGGCGGCAGGAAGGAGGTTTGAGCGCCGGTACGGAGCGAACAGGCTGGGTTTTGGGGGGGTCGCGCTCACCAGGCGCTGAGGCACCTCTTCCAGAGGGACTCGCGGTGGTGGATGAAGGCCGGGCGGGTGCCGTGCTCCAGCCGGGAGGGAGCCTTGAGGGTCTCCTTGGGCAGGCTGAGGACAGGCAGGTCCGTGAGCTGCGAGGATGAGGCACCGTGAGCGATGCTGCCCGAGTCGGGGCGGGCAGAGCTGGGGAAGGGCCCCCCCGCCGGCGCAGAGCACAAAGAGAGGGGACAAAGATGGGGTGAAGGGGGGAAGGAACAGCCCAGGGGGGAAGAACAGCCCTGGGGGTCGAGCTGGGGGGCTGGGGGGAACCACTGAGCCCCCCCAGCGGAAGGGGCTGGAGCTGGGGGGGTGTCAGTGCGAGGGGGGGGGTCTCACCTGGCTCTGGAAGGCGAGCGGGAGCTGCTCGTAGAGGCGGCCGCAGACCAGGGCGTTGTTGAACTCGTAGAGGGTGACGTCCCCGGGGGGGGGCGGCGGCGGGAACAGCGCCAAGGAGCACATCCTGCCGCGGGCCTGCGGGAGGAACGCGCTGGGGGGGTCAGAGGTGCAGCCCCTCCCCCGACCTGAGCCCCCCCCCCACAGCCCCCGGGTAAGCCCCTGCCCAGCAAAGCCTGGGAGGAGCGAGGGGTGACGCTGGGGGGGGGTCCCGGGGGTGCCCCCCCGCCGTGGGGGTGCCCCCCCATTCACTGCCCACATCCTCCGCCCCCTCCCCTGACCCCAAAACCCCCCCCAAAGCCCCCCAGCCCCCACCAAGACCCCCTCCCAGCCCCTCACACACCCCGCGACCCCCTCCCCACCCCGCTCCCAGCCCTCCCGGGAGCCCCCCCGGGAGCCCCCGGGGAAGGCCCTGCCCGGCGGGGAGCGAGGGGTGACGCTGGGGGCGGGGGGTCCCCCGGGGGTCCCCCCATTCACTCCCCACATCCTCCGCCCCCGCGGCTCGCCGGCTCCAGCCCCAAGCCCCCTCCCCTGGCCCCGCAGACCCCCCCCCCCCCCCCCGGCCCGGTGGCCCCCCCCGGGGCCGCCACGTCGCCCCTCACCGGTTTTGCGCCTCCCGCCGGCGCGCGGACGGGCCCCGCCGAGGGTCAAACCCCTTCGCGGCGCCTTCGCGCGCCCCCTGGCGGCGCTGGGGAAGGGGTTGGGGGGGGGAATTAAAGGGGCCGCGGCGCCTGTCGAGCACGGCTGGGGCGGCACGGCGGGTCCCCCCCACCCCGGGGCTGCGGTGACTGTGTCGGTTGTCCCTCCCCCTGCAGCGACCCCCGCTCCGGTGAATTAGAGGCTCCTGCACTGTCAGGGAGGCTGGTAACGGGGCGGGGACCCGCAGGGTGGGCCGTTGCCCCTTTAAGAGAGGCGGGGCGCGCCCCATGGGGGCGGGAAAGCGGTGCGTGGTGCCGGCAGCTCACGTGGCGCCCCGGGGGGCTGGGGCGGGGGTCGGACCGCCCGTGTCCTGCACCCCCAAACCGCCCCCCGTGGGGTCCCCCGGGACACGCCTCGCACCCTGCCTGCCCCGCCCCGGCGCGTGCCCCGGGCACGTCGTGACCCTCCCGTGGACGGTCCTGGGTGGGCGTGGGGGGCACTTCCGTGGGTGCCCCCCGTGCACGGGTCCCACGGGTGCCACCGTTACCCGCCTGCTTGGGACCCCCGGGGTGGGGGGTCCGGGTCCCAGGGGTGCCCGTGTCCCCGCCCCGGTTCCGCTGGTTGCCCACACCCCCCACCCTATACCGGGTGGGTGTCCCAAGCCCCCACCCATGGGTGCCCGCATCCCCCAGGCGGGTCAGTGGGTGCCACCCCCGCACCCAACCCAACCCAGCCCCCCCCCCCGCCTTGGCCGGCTCCCAACCCCCCTCCCTGGGCTCCCCCTTTCCTCCCCCCCCTTTTTTCGGCTCCTTTTTTATTATATTTATCGCCGTGTTTTCCTTAGCGGCCGCAGAAGTTATTTTAATTTTGTCGGGGTATAAAATGAAGCTGGTGGCGGTGGGGGGGGGGGGGTCTGTGGTGGGGGGCCCTGCATTCCTCCCCCGTTACGGAGCGGCCTTTGATACGAGACGACGATTTGGACGGCGCCGCCGGCGGAGCCACCGCAAGAGGCTGGCGTGGCCCCGTGGCTCCCCACGGACCCACCGGTGGGAGACGGAAACCCCCCCCAAATTAAAAAAAAAAATTAAAAAAATTAAAGAAAAAAAAAAAAAGCCCTTTTGGGGTAAGGGAAAATCTGGGGGGGGGTCCCCAAAGGGGTTTGGGGTGGGCTGGGGGCGCTGGGGGCTCTGTGGTTTGGGAGGCTCCGGGCGGTCGAGCCCTCGGTGGCCGCTGGGTCGGGGTTTGGCTCGGGGCCGCGGCTGGAGGTTGGGGTTGGCACGAGCCCACCCACGGCGAGTGGGGGGGAAGAACAACCCCCCCCCCAAAGAGCAAAAACCAGAGAGGTGGCACCCGCCGTCCCGAATGTGCCCCCACCCCCGGAGCCACCCGGGGGACAGCGCTGGGCTCTGCTGGCACAGGGACGCCGCTGTGCCTCAGTTTCCCCTCCCTGCATGGGGCAGGGTGAGGCTGGGGGGGGTGGTGGGCAGCGCGTTCCCCCCGCTCCCTGGGGACACCCGGGTCCTGGCCGGCGGAGCTGCGGCCACGGTGGGTGGCACCCAGGGCCCCACCACGCTGGCACGGGGACCCGCTGCCGTCCCCGTCCCCCCGACCCGGGGCGGTGGGTGCCAGCAGCTGCCCCCCCCCCCACACTTAGTGCTGGCGCAGGCGCCTCGTTCCGCCTCCCTTCGCCTTTTTCCGTGGCTTTTGGGGTTTTTGACAGAAAAAAACACCCCCAGAGCAGCCCCAAAGGGGGGCTGGGGACATCAAAGGGCTGGCGGGAGCCCAGGGCGGGGGGGGGGGCGGGGGGTGTCCCCTGCCAGCCCGCAGCGCCCAAAATTGGGGTGTCCTCGGTGACACGTGGCCCCGCCACGTGCCCACGCGCTGCCACGTGGGGCCCGGCCACGATGGTGCCACGGGGGAAGAGGACGGGGACATGGGGACAGGAGGACAGGGGGACAGGGGGACATGGGGCTACAGGGTCCTGGGGACGTGGGGACATGGAGCTATGGGGACATGGGGACATGGGGACGTGGGGACATGGGGACGTGGGGACATGGGGACGTGGGGACGTGGAGCTATGGGGACATGGGGACGTGGGGACGTGGGGACGTGGGGACGTGGGGACGTGGGGACGTGGAGCTATGGGGACATGGGGACGTGGGGACATGCGGACGTGGGGACGTGGGGCTACGGGGACATGGGGACAGTGTGCTATGGGACCCCAGGGGGCTGGGGACGTGGGGACGTGGAGCTATGGGGACATGGGGACGTGGGGACATGCGGACGTGGGGACGTGGGGCTACGGGGACATGGGGACAGTGTGCTATGGGACCCCAGGGGGCTGGGGACGTGGGGCCATAGGGTGGGGACACCGTGATGGGGTATCGGGACACGGGGTGCAGGGTCCTTGGGGACACGGCCACGGGGACGTGGGACCAGGGGGGTCCCGGGAGTGGGGAGACACGGGGACAGGGGAGCGAGGGACCTGGGGACATGGGGCTGTGGGGACATGGGGGCGTGGGACCAGGGGGACTCGGGTCCTGGGGGCGTGGGGACCTGGGGACATTGGGGTAACGGGGTCCTGGGGACAGGGGACCACGGGGACGTGGTGCCACGAGCCAGCGGTGGGTGGCTACGGGGTGGGGGGGGCACCTGGGGATGGGGGACGGGGCGACGGAGCCAGAGTGTCCGCAACCCTGCTCAGCTCCCGCCACCCCCAGAGGCAGGGGTGGGGGCACACAGTGACCCCGAGCAGGGCCACGTCCCCTCCGTGCCTCAGTTTCCCTTTAAGGGCAGGAGGCAGAGCCCATCGCTGTGACGAAGCCGCCCGGCCTCAGCCCGGCTGGAGAAGGGGCCCGACTCCGCGGTCACATCTGGGTGATCCCTTTAATGCTTTTATTTGGGGGGGGGACACACACACAGCCAGCTAAATTGGGGGGGGGGGGGTCTGTTACATGAACGCCTAATGAACCGGGGTGGGGGGGCTAATGAGGCCGGGGAGGAGAAGGGGCGAACCCTGTCCCTGAGCTCTGTGCGGGGGCGCGAGGCGGCCGGCGGGGTCTTGGAGGGGGGTGGGTGGGAGTGAATAGAGGGGGGGTCTCACCTTAACCCCCCCCCCAGCGAGCCCCAGAGCGCTCGGAGAGGGGCCCCCCCCCCCCCCCCATAATTTAAGACATAAATTACAACGGCCAACGAGGAGCTGCCGCGCGGCGGGGGGCGACGCAGCCGCGGCCTTTTGGGGAGGGGGCTTGGGGGGGGTGGGTGGGTGTGGGGGTGCCGTTCAGCGCCCCCTTAATAAATATGCCCGGAGGCTGACGAAGAGCGTCGGGGGCCGAAGGCTCTAAATCTCCAACAAACTGCCGGCCTCGGGGCTGCCCCCGTCTTTGGGCGACGGCGGCCGCGGCGAGGCGGCCGGCGGCTCCCCGGCGCCGGCGGCGCCGGCGGGCGGGTTCGGCTTGGGGGGTCCGCTCTCGGCGTGGGTTTTCTGGTGCTTGCTGAGGTGGTCGCTGCGGGTGAAGCGCTTGCTGCACAGCAGGCACGTGAACTTCTTCTCGCGCGTGTGGGTGCGGACGTGGCGCTCCAGCTCGTCGCTGCGGGTGAAGCGCTTGCCGCAGAAGAGCCAGTTGCAGACGAAGGGTCTCTCGCCCGTGTGCCAGCGCAGGTGGGCTTTGAGGTGCGAGGCTTTGCCGTAGACCTTGCCGCAGCCGGGGATGTGGCAGCTGTGGACCGCCTTCCGCCGCGGCCCCCCCGGGCCGCCCGCCCCCAGCCGCTCCAGCTCTTGGCAGTTGGGGCAGTCGCAAGCCGGGCGACCCCCTAAAGAGCCGCCCCGGGGGCCTTTGGGGGTCTCGGCGGGGTTGGGTTTGGCCGGCGGGGGGTGAGGGGGCGCGGCGGGGGTGCCGGTGTAAGGCGGCGGGTTGAGGGTCCCGAAATCGGAGCCGTAAGCGGGGAGCGGGGGGCTGAGGGCGGGCTGGGCTTGCAGCGAGCCCTGCAGCCCCTCGGCGCCCGCCGGACCCCCCAGCCACCCGCCGTTGGGGTGGACGTCCCACCAGGAGGGCGCCGGCGGCCCCGAGCCCCCCGGCAGCCCCCCGGCGATGCCGCCCTTGTACCAGGAGCCGTAGGGATGGGGCATCTCCAGCGAGGGGTAGACGCCCGGCAAACAGTCGCCCGGCGGGTGCCCCTTGGCGGCCACCACCACGGGGGCGCCCAGCACCTCCTGGGCGCCGGTGGGCGCCGGGAAGGGGTGGCCGAAGGGGCCGTAGTCGGGGCCGTAGGGGCCGGGGGACGCCTGGGGGCTGGCGGAGGGCGAGAGCAGCCCCGGGGCGCTGGGGAAGGCGGCGGCGGTGTAGGAGTCACCCATGGCGGTGGGGGGGGTTGGGTGGGGGGGCGATGGGCGGGAGCACCCCCAGGTGGCGGCGGTGGCGGCGGTGGCGGTGGTGGCGGCGGTGGCGGCGGTGGGGTCAGCGGGTCACGGGGTCATGGCGCCCAGAGGCCTGCGGGAAGAGGGAGAGGGGGGTTAGGGTGCGGGGGGGGGGGCAGCCAGGGCAGCGGGGCACCCAGTTCTGGGCGGGGGGGCACCCAGTGCAATGGGGCACCCGGAGCAATGGGGCACCCAGAGCAATGGGGCACCCGGTTCTGGAGGGGGGCACCCAGAGCAATGGGGCACCCAGAGCAATGGGGCACCCGGTTCTGGAGGGGGGCACCCAGTGCAATGGGGCACCCGGAGCAATGGGGCACCCGGAGCAATGGGGCACCCAGAGCAATGGGGCACCCGGTTCTGGAGGGGGGCACCCAGAGCAATGGGGCACCCAGAGCAATGGGGCACCCGGTTCTGGAGGGGGGCACCCAGTGCAATGGGGCACCCGGAGCAATGGGGCACCCGGAGCAATGGGGCACCCAGAGCAATGGGACACCCAGTTCTGTGGGGGGCACCCAGGGCAATGGGGCACCCGGTTCTGGAGGGGGGGCACCCAGTGCAATGGGGCACCCAGAGCAATGGGACACCCAGTTCTGTGGGGGGCACCCAGGGCAATGGGGCACCCAGTTCAAGGTGGGGGCACCCAGTGCAAAGGGGCACCCAGTTTTTGGGGGGGGCACCCAACTCTGGGGAGTCACCCAGAGCAATGGGACACCCAGTTCTGTGGGGGGCACCCAGGGCAATGGGGCACCCAGGGCAGTGGGCGCCCAGTTTCGGGGTGCCCAGCCCCATGGGGCACGCAGTATCACAGCCCCCCCCCCCCCAACAGCACCCACCACACCCCAGCTCCACCCAGCCCCACAGTGACACCTCCCTCCCCGTGCCTCAGTTTCCCACCCGCACCCACAGAACAGAACGATCCTCGCGGGGGGCTTCTCCGAGGGCTGATCGCGGGGTTGCGCCGGCGGCCGGGGGGGGCCCTTCCCCACCTCCCCACCTGCCCCCCCCCGCCTCCCCCCGCTCCCAACCTCGGCTCCTTCTGCCTTTACGGGGCCTTTTAATCGAATTACACCGCGGCCTCCCCCCGACTTCCTCCCCTTTTATGCCCCTTCACGGCTTTCAGCCGCCGCCGCCACCAGCCGCCCCCGCTTTTTTCCCCTTATTTCCATTTCTGCCCCCAATTCACCCCTTCCCCCCCCCCTTTTTTTTTTCCTTTTTCCTATTTTTTCTTTTTTTTTTTTTTTTTTTTTTTTAGGGGGGGTGCCCCCCCCCCTTTCCCCTCCGCGGTTTTTGCGCCTATTTTTACGCCGGCCCCGGCCGCGGCCGCAAGCGCGCTCCCGGTTTTCCAAGGATAACAAGGGCCAGGCCTGTGCCCCGGGAAGGCTGCCCCGCCGCCAGAGCCGCCCTAATTAAAACCAGGGCGAGCGGCGAGCGGAGCCCGCGCCCAAAATAGTGTCGAGCTCCCATAAATCAGCTCCGCTTGCGCCGGGAAATTGGGAGCAGGAGCCACCCCCCCCACCCCCGCCCTCGCCGCCGCCGCCGGGAGCCGGAGCTGAGAACGGACGGAGCTCGGTGCACCAGTGGCTGCTGCGGGGCTGCTCGTGGGGTGGGTTTGGGGGGGGTTCAGGGGGCTCTGGTGGGTGTCCCCCTGCTCTGGAGCAGCCGCTGGGGGTGGGATGGGTCCAGCTCCTGCTCTGGGGGGTCCCCAGTCCCCAGTTCCCAGTCCCCAGTTCCCGCTCCCCAATTCCCAGTCCCTTGTCCCCAGTTCCCAGTCCCTCGTCCCTGGTCCCCCATACCCAGTTCATGGTGCCCAGTTCCCAGTCCCCGGCTCCTGGTCCCAAATTCCCAGTCCCCAGTTCCCAGTCCCCAGTCCCCAGTTCCCAGTCCCAAATTCCCAGTCCCCAGTTCCCAGTCCCTTGTTCCTGATCCCAGTCCCCAGTTCATGGTCCCCAGTTCCCAGTCCCCAGTCCCCAGTTCCCAGTCCCAAATTCCCAGTCCCCAGTTCCCAGTCCCTTGTTCCTGATCCCAGTCCCCAGTTCATGGTCCCCAGTTCCCAGTCCCCAGTTCCCAGTCCCTTGTTCCTGACTCCCAGACCCCCATCCTTGGTCCCAGTACCCAATTCCTGGTCCCCAATTCCCAGTCCTCAATTCCCAGTCCCCCATCCCTGGTCCCCAGTACCCAGTTTGTGGTCCCCAATTCCTGGTCCCCAGTTCCCAGTCCCCAGTTCCCAGTCCCCAATTCCCAGTCCCTTGTTCCTGATCCCAGTACCCAGTTTGTGGTCCCCAGTTCCTGGTCCCCAGTTCCCGGTCCCCGATTCCCAGTCCCTCATCCCTGGTCCCAGCACCCAGCTCATGGTCCCCAGTCCCCATCCCCTTGTCCCCAAGTCCTTGAACACCAGTTCCTGGTGCCCAAACCCCAGTCCCTGACCCCCCAGTCCCCAACCCTCGTCCCCTGTCCCCCACGTCCCTGATCCCAGGTCCCCAAACCCCAGCCCTGTCCCCAGCACCTTGTCCCCAACCCCAGGGCCCCAGACTCCAGCTATTTTTTCTTGACCCCTTGTCCCTTGTCCCCTTGTCCCCAGCACTGGGTCCCCAAACTCCATCTCTTGTCCTCAAACCCTTGTCCCCAACCCCAGGTCCCCAAACCCCATCCGTTGTCCCCAGTCCCTTGTCCCCAGTCCCTTGTCCCCAAACCCCATCCCTTGTCCCCAACTCCAGGTCCCCAAACCCCAGCCCTGGTCCCCAAACCCTGGTCCCCAATCCCCATCCCTTGTCCCTTGTCCCCATCCCTGTCCCCGACGTGCCGCTCCCCTGTCCCCTGAACCCAGGTCACCCCGGGCCCTGGCTCCCCCTGCTCGCACGGTGAAGCCGTCCCCAACCAGGGGACAGCTTGGGGCGGAGGTGGCACTTGGCACCGTCCCCACGTCCCCGTCCCCTCCCTGGGGATGCCAGGGGACAGATCCTGCTGGGGTGGGGGACACCGGCGTGTCCCCTGCGGGCACAGGGACAGTGTGGGGTGGGGAAGGATCGGGCCCCCCCCGGAGGAGGGGGACACTGGGTCCCCGTCCGCAGGTCCCCGCGGCTCCCAGGGACCGCGGTGGCCTTTGGTGCCAGCCCAGCGTCCTCCCAGGGTGGCCCCGTGCCAGGGGCGGACGTGGCCCCATCGCCGTGGATGGCCCTGGGGACAGACGTGTCCCCATCCCCGGGTCTCGGGGCACCGTGGCCCCACCACCACCCCCACCAGCACCCAGCGCTCAGCACCCCGGGGGGGGCCAGGACCCCCGCGGGGTCCCCGGGCTGGGTCCTGGTGGCCGGTGTGGCAGTGGCGGAGGTGACAGGGTGGGGCTGGGGGGGGGACACACACACCCCCACGTGGAAACAGCCACGAAGTCCCGGGGCTAAAAATACCCCCGACCCCCCCACCCCGGCTGGACCCCTGGGTCCTCCCCAGGCTCAGGGCCATGGGGGGTGGGGGGGTGTCCCCCTTCCCCTGGGGCGTCCCATGTCCCAGGGGACGCTTTCTGGCTCGAGGGGGTCCCCTTTCCTGGGGTGGGGGGGCCCTGTCCCAGGGGGATCCCCTATCCTGGGAGGGTCCCATACCCCGGGGGGGCTCCCCCAGCTTGGGGGGTGTCCCTTGTCCTGGAGGGTCCCTGTGCTGGGGAGGGGGGGGTCACCCTCCCCAGAGGGTCCCTGTTCTGGAGGGTCCCATATCCCAGGGGCTCCCCCATCCTGGACGGGGGTCCCGTCCCACCGCCCCATGCTGCAGCGTCTCGTACCCCGGGGTGGGGGTCCCCCTCTCCCAGAGGGTCCCGCACCCCGGGAGTCTCCCCCATCCCACGGGTGCCACATCCCGGGGGGGCGGGTGCGGGACCCCTCATCCTGGAACGTCCCGACCCCGGGGGTCTCCCCCATCCCGCCGGGTCCCGTATCCCGAGGGGTCCCTGTCCCCGTGGGGCGGTGTCCCCCATCCCGAGGGGTCCCTGTCCCGGGGGGTCCCTGTGCCGGGGCTCCTCACCGCGCTCCGGGGCTCCGCGGGTCCGGGGATGCCGGGGCGGTACCGGCCGCGGATGCCGGGGTCCGGGGTGCCGGTGCCGGTGTCCGGGGTGCCGGTGTCCCGGGGCTGGGTGCGGGAGGGAGGGAGCTCCGCGGCCGCCGCCCGCCCCGCTGTGCCGCTGCGGCGGGGCTGGGCCGGGCCGGGACCGGGGCCGGGGCCGGGAGCCCTGCCCCGAACCGCCCCTCGCCGGCGGGGGGGGGGGGGTCGGGGGGGTCGGGGGGGTCGGGGGGGTCGGGGGAAGGGAGGGCGGGGGGGAAGGGGAAGGGGAAGGGGAAAGAGGAAGGAAAAGGAAAAAAAAAAGGAGGGAAAGAGTGTGAGGAAAAAGGACAAGGAGGTGAAGGAGGGAAAAAATGGGGAAGGAAAGGGGAAAAGAGGAAAGGGAAAGGGAAAAGATATAAGGAAAGGAAAGAAAAAGAAAAAAGAAAAAGAAGAAAGAAAAAGAAATGAAAAATTAAAGACAAAGAAAAAAGGGAAAACTTTAAAACAAAAAAGAAAGAAAAAGAAAAAGAAAAAGAAAAAGAAAAAGAAAAAGAAAAAGAAAAAGAAAAGGAAAAGAAAAAGAAAAAGAAAGGAAAAGGAAAAGAGAAAATAAACAATAAGAAAAAGAAAAAGGAAAAGAAGTAAAGAGAAAAGTAAAGAAAGGAGTTGCGAGGGAGGAAGACGGGGAGGCTGAAGGCCGGGGTGGGGGACAGGGACCGGGGGGGTCGGGCAGGGCCGAGGGGCTGCACTGGCAGGAGCGGGGGAGGGAGAGGCTGGGGGGAGGAAGGGGAAAGGGAACAGGGGGAAAAGGGGGACGGGGAGGGAAGGGACAGAGGGGAAGGGGAGAGCTGGGGCTCCCATCACCCCGTCACCCATCACCCTGTCACCCATCACCCATCACCCCGTCACCCCGGGGGCTGGGGGGGTGAGATGGGAGAAACCACCCCAAAACGGTGCCAGCGGGGACAGGGACGAGGGTCCGGGACAGGGACGGGGACAGGGATGAGGACAAGAGCGGAGCCACGACGGACTCGGAGGTCCCAGGGTCGGGCACGGGGCAGACGGGGACAGCATTGTCCCCAGGATGGGGACGGGGGGACCAGGCTGGGGGCCAGGGCTGGGGGTCGGGGGGTGGCGAGGTGGGGACGAGGGACACGAGTGGCCCTGCCGATGGAGCCGGACACCCCCTGCCTCAGTTTCCCCACCATGGGGGGGTTGTTCCAACCACTGGGGGGTCTTCCCCCCTTTTTCCTTTTTCTCCTCCTTTTTTTTTTTATTCCCCCCTTTTTTTCCTCCTTTTTCTTGTCTCTTTTCCCTTTTTCCCGGTTTTTTCCCCCGACGAGGCCGGTCGGGAGCCAGCGGGGCCCTTTCCCAGCCCTGAGTCAGGGTTTTCCGCTCCGGAGCCGCCGGCGCCGCGGCCGCCCGCCGAAAGGCCGCAACCACCGGCCCCCCCCGGCCCCCCCCCTTTTGCTGGGGTTTCCACTACCCACAAACTGGGAGCAAACTGGGACGGCCGCTCCGGCCCTCCTCTTCCTCAGCCGGGGGGGAACCTATGGGGGTATTTTTGGGGGGTTGCGGGCGGGGGGTTGGCACGCGCTGGGGTCGATCGTGCAGGGGTTTGGTTCACTTGGGGGGGGGCACCTGACAGGAGTTGAGTTTGGGGGGTCTCAGCCCCCATGACATGAGTTTGGGGGTTCTCAAATCCCCAGAACATGAATTTGGGGGGGGTCTCAGTCTCTATGAAATGAGTTTGAGGGGTCTCAGCCCCCAAGACATGAGGGGGGGGGCATCTCTGCCCCGTGACATGAGTTTGGGGGGTCTCAGCCCCCGAGACATGAGTTGGAGGGTCTCAGCCCCCATGACATGACTTTGAGGGGTCTCAGACCCCACAACATGAATTTGGGGGGTCTCAGCCCCTATGACACGAGTTTGGGGGGTCTCAGTCTCCATGAAATGAGTTTGGGGGGTCTCAGCCCCCAAGACATGAGTTGGGGGGGTCTCAGTCCCCATGACACAAATTTGGGGGGTCTCAGCCCCCATGACATGAGTTTGGGGGGGTCTCAGCCCCCATGACATGACTTTGAGGGGTCTCAGACCCCACAACATGAATTTGGGGGGTCTCAGCCCCTATGACACGAGTTTGGGGGGGGGGTCTCAGTCTCCATGAAATGAGTTTGGGGGGTCTCAAACACCCACAACACGAGTTTGGGGGGGTCTCAACCCCCCTGGCATGAGTTGGGGGGGTCTCAGCCCCTATGACACTCATTTTGGGGGGGTCTTTGCCACTATGACGTGAGTTTGGGGGGTCTCAGCAGGATGCAGACGGGACCAGAGATGTCCCCGTCGCCACCGCGGTGCCCGTCCCCAGGGGCCCGGGGACCCCCCCGGCTGTGACCGCCGCCCCCCCCCCCCCCCCGCGGGGGACGCTGCGGTAGGAGCCGGCGGCGGGGCCGGGGGCACCGCGGCCCTTCAAAGGGGAGCGAGAACCAGCCCAGGAATCGCTTCCATGTGTGCGCGGGGGGGGCACTGGGGGCACTGGGAGAGGGGACTGGGGGAGCTGGGATGGGGAGCATTGGGAACGGGAATGGGAATACTGGGAGAGGGGACCGGGGGCACTGCGGGCACTGGGGGCACTGGGAATGGGGACTGGGGGAGCTGGGATGGGGAGCATTGGGAACGGGACTGGGAATACTGGGAATGGGACTGGGAGTACTGGGAATGGGGAGTGGGGACACTGGGAATGGGGACTGGGGACACTGGGACTGGGGGCACTGGGAATGGGGAGCACTGGGGGCACTGGGAGGCCCCATACCACAACGTCCCACC
Organism: Bucorvus abyssinicus; assembly: GCA_009769605.1. NCBI lineage: Eukaryota > Metazoa > Chordata > Aves > Bucerotiformes > Bucorvidae > Bucorvus > Bucorvus abyssinicus. Next base: position 13,787,892 of record CM020050.1, on the reverse strand, counting down.
GCCAGTGTCCCCCCCAGTGTCCCCAACCCCCCAGCCCAGTACCACCCCCCAGCCCAATGCCCCCCCCGCAGTGTGTGTGTTCCCCCCCCCCCCGGCCACCAGCCGGGTCACACCGAGGGGGTCCCCCCCCTCTCCCCCGCTCCCCCCGCCCCTCGGCAGCGGTGTCCCCCGCGTGTCCCCCCGGTCCCCCGTGTCCCCCCGCCCGCCGCGCTCCGGCCCCCGGATGTTTCTCTTGCGGTCGGAGGCCCCGAAATAGCGGCGGCCCCGGCGTGTGGGTGCGCCGGGCGCTCGGTGCCAGGACCGCGGGCTCCAGCCGGCCCGGCCCGGCCCGGGGCGGGGGGGCCGGGGGTGCTGCGGAGTCTCCGCGGGCTCGTAGCGGGCTTGAGCATCCCGCTGGCTCGGCCTCTCCACCCGTGGAGGAGGGACCCGGGAGGATCGGGGTGTCCCCCCCACCAAGTTGAGCGCTCCGTGGTCTAGAGGGACCTGTGGTCTGCGGGGGGCTATAGGGTCTGGAGGGATCTATAGGGTCTGGGGGGGTCTATGGGGTCGGGGAGACCCATAGGGTCCAGGGGGGTCTATAGGGTCTGGGGGGATCTATAGGGAATGGGGGATCTATAGGGTGTGTGGGGGTCTATAGGAGGTGAGGGGGTCTATAGGGTGTCTGTGAGTCTATGGGGGTGGGGGGGTCTATAGGGGGTGGGTTAGTCTATAGGGCCTGGAGGAACCCATAGGGTCTGGAGGGATCTATAGGCTCTGGGGGGATCTAAAGGCTCTGGGGGATCTATAGGATGGGGGGGGTCTATCGGGGGGGGGGGGATCTCTAAGATATGGGGGAACCTGTAATGTCTAGAAACATCTATAGGGTCTGGAGAGATCTATAGGGTCTGGGGGGGGTCTATAGGGTGGGGGCGTCTATAGGGTCTGAAGGGATCTATAGGGTCTGCAGGGGATCTATAGGGGGGACCCACAGGGTGTGGGGTGCAGGAGGAGAACGGGGGGGCCCGTGGGGGATCCACGAGCTCACAGGGGACATGGGGGTCCCGGGGGAACAGGGGGCGACCTGGAGGGGTGAATGGGGCCATGGGGGGGACCCAAGGGGACACGGGGGACATTGGGGGGACCCAGGGGGACATGGGGGACTCGCAGGGACTGGGGGCACCTGAGGCACCTGGAGGGACCGAGGGGGACATGGGGGGGGGGGGGGGACACACACCCGAAGAGACAAGGGAGGACCGGGAGGGTCCGGGGGGTCCCCGGGCCGCGGGGCCGCCGGGGGCAGCGGCTGCCCCGGGCCGGGCCGGGCCGTGCCCACGCCCCGGCGCTTCCTTCCCAGCCTCTAATTATCCCCCGGCCGGGCTGGAAATAACTGCGGTGGCCACCGGGACCGGGGCAGGGCCACGGGGCCGCGGGGACGGACCGGCCCGGGGCGGGGGTGAGCCGAGGGAGACCGGGGCAGCCCCCCGGCATGGCAGGACAGACCCCCGGGGTTGGACCCTGGGTATCACGGAGGAGCCCCCCACCCCGACCCGCCCCCCCGTCCGTCTGTCCCCCACGTGTCCCCCCATCTGTCCCCCCACCCCGGCCATGTGGGTCCCATCGCGCTGCGGAGCAGAAGCCGCATCAAAGCGGTGGCAGCGGCGGCCGCGGGGGTGGCACTGGGGGGGGCTGACACCCCCCTCCTCCAGCTGCCGAAGGACCCCCCCCAGGGGTCCTGGGACCTCCCCAGGCTGACAAGAGACCCCCCTCCCCCAGGTCCTGCACTCCCCCCCCCCCAAACTGCCGTGGGGCCTCAGGTCACCCCCAAGGTCCCCCCATGGCAATCTGGGTCCCCCCGACAGGTCCCCCCCAAGCACTGTGACCCCCCCCAAGCTGCCAGGCCCCCCCCTCGGCCCTGAGACCCCCCCAATCATGCCCTGGGTCCCCCCAATGTCCCCCCCCAAGCTCTACGACCCCCTCTCAGGCTTTTTGGAACCCCCCCATGGTGTCCTGGGACCCCCTCAGGCCCTGAGACACACACCCCCCAATACCCTGAGTCCCCCCAGGATTCCAGGGTGGTGCCTCGCGTCCCCCAAGGTCGCCCCCTCAAGCCCTGTGACCCCCCCATGATTTTCTGGGAGCCCCCCCAACCCTCCAGGGACCCCCCCGGCCCTGAGACACCCCTCCCTATGGTGTCCTGGGACCCCTCCCCAGCCCCTGGCCCCAGCCCCAAGCTGCCAGGGACGCTGGTGCCTGGGGTCCCCCCCCCGCCCCGGGCCGTGCCCTGGCCCGGCCCCGGTCGCTGTCCCCGCGGTGGGCGGGGCCTGGATCGCGCCACGCCGCATTTCTGCGGTTCCCAGCCCAAAATTGCCGGGACTCGCCCGGCGTCGCCCTGAGGCCGCCGCGACCGCGACCTGCGGGGGGGTGGACCCGGGGGAGGGCGTTCCGAGGGGGCTGCGCACCCCAGGCTGCCCCCCCACCCAGTACCCCCGAGACCCACCCCAGGGTCCCCCTTGCTCATCCCAGTGTCCCCATTCCCTCCCAGACTGGTCCCAGTGCCACTATGACGCACCCCAGTGCCCCTGATCCCCCCTAGAGTGGTCCCAGTGCCACCTTTCCTCATCCCAGTGTCCCTGTCCCCGCCCAGGATGGTGCCAGCGCCCCCATTCTCCTCTCCCAGTTTGCCCCCACCCTGTGTCCCCAGGTGTGAGATGGGGACAGGGATGGGGACAGTGACAAGGGTGGGCATGGGGACAGGGACAGGCCAGGGCTGGGGACATTGTTGGGGACAGAGCAGGGCCAGGGCTGGGGACAGGACACGGTTGGGGACACAGTTGGGGACAGGACAGGGTTGGGGTGAGGACGGGCTTGGGGACACTTGGGGTCAGGCCAGGGCAGGACCAGTGTTGGGGACACTGTCGGGGACAGCCGGGCCAGGCGCCCCCGCCAGGGGGCAGCAGAGATCCCCCCCGGGGCCGCACCGACCCGCCGTGGCCACCAGGGGGCGCAGGGACTGGGAGGAACTGGGAGGGACTGGGGGGAACTGGGTGGGACTGGGAGGGTCTGAGGGGACTGCGGTGCTACGGGGTGGGAGGTTAACGGGGTGCTACTGGGACGGGGGGGCATTGGGGTTAATGGTGTGCTACTGGGGAGGGGGTCCCAGTGGGGGGTAATTGGGTATTACTAGGGTGGAGGTTAATTGGGGGAGTCCTAATGGGGTGGGGGCGTACTGGAGAGGGGGATAATGGAGTGGGGGTTAATTGGGAGGGGTCCAATTCCAAGGGGGAGTACTGGAGAGGGTCCTGATGGGGGTGATTGGGTGGGAGTTAATGTGAGGAGGGAATGGGGGGGGCAGCTACTGGAGCGGGACTACTGGGGTGCTGGGGAGGCGTGAGGGGCTAATGGGGTGGGGGCCCTGTCATGGCTCTCGATAGCCCCCCCCAGACCACCCCCAGCCCCCACCCCCAGGCCCACGGCAGGGTGGGACGGGGGCTTGTCCCCCCCTCCCCGTGCCAGGAGAGTGTGACGAGCTGGCCAGGACTCAGCGCTGGTGACAGGATGGGGAGAGCTCTCGCGTCCCTCACCCACCTTGTGCCCTCCCCACCACCGGGCCCGGCCCTTCCGGGGTCACCCACAGTGTCACCGGCCCTGGGGGACACCACAACGGGGACAGAACAACTAGGAAACCCTGAATTGTCCCCTTCCCTGGTGGCACGGGGCCGGGTGGCCACACGCTCTGTGTCACCAAGTGCCACAAAGCCACCGCTTCGTCTGACAGCGAGGGGACAGCGAGGGGACACCAAGGGGACAACGTCAGAGGTGGGATGAGGGACTGTCCCCCAAAGCCACCAGCTGGGGAGGGGGTTTCGTTTTATTTCACCACCCCAGGTGGGTTTTGCTCTTCGTCCAAGGTTGGTTTCACGACTCCGGGGGCTCCGGAAGCCGAAAAAAGCCGAAATCCCCGAGTTTGCGGGGCAGCGGGGTGAGGGCACAGGAACGAGGGCCATTCTCCAGCTGCGGGATCCAGGGAACCGGGCCAAAAAGTAGAAAATCACAAAAAAAGCTCACGGCGAAGGCGGCATCCGGGCGGCCGGCGGGGCTCGGCAGCGCATCCAAAATCAGCAGCGGGGCCCTGGGGGGTGCCGGGTCACCCCCGCTCCTTGTCACCGGGCCGGGGCGGGGGCCACGTCAAAGGACGGCAGCGGGCTGTCGTCGTGCGGGGCGTGGGGCTTTGCTGCTGGAAGGCAGAAAGATGACATTAAACGTGGCCCCTTGTCACCCTCCCACGCGGTTGTCACCCCTCCAACGGGGTTGTCACCCCCACCCCGCGGTTGTCACCGGCCTGTGCCCGTCTCCCGATGCCGGGGTGGCCGCACCATTGTGTCCCCGGGGACCTTTGCCCCTCGTTTGCCTCGGTTTGTGTAAACCGGGGGCTTTTTGCTGTGACCTCCCCCCCCCAAACCTGCCCCCTCGATGCCCAGAGAAGCGGTTGACACCCCCCCCCCCCCACAGCGTGTCACCCGGTGGTGACAAGTCCCTGCCCGGGTGCTGGGTGCTGTGACCGCGCCTGGCGTATGTCGTGACGGGGGTCTCGAGGGCCCGCTGTCGTGACAGGGCCCCGCCACGGGCCTGCGCGGACACGTCGCAGCCGGCCGGCGGCGGTCGCGACAGGGCGGAGGTGGCTCGTGACAGGAAACAGGGATGGGGCGGGCGATAACCAGCGCTGTCGCGACACGGCCCGGCTTTACCGAGCCGGCCTGGCCGCCTCGGGGACGCTGCCCGGGCTCGGGGTCGCCCGGCTCGGCGCAAAAGCGGCGGCCACGGCCGGGGCGGAGCCAGCACCAAAATGGCGCCTTTTCCGCCACATTCCGGCGCCGCCAAGCCGTCCCTCCAAGGGCGCAGCCCGGCCGCTGGACCCGCCTCCCCGCAGCGCCCATTGGCCAGTTTGAGACGGAGCGCCGTTCTCATTGGCGCGCCGCCCCATCGCGGCCGACGCCTCCGAGCTCCGATTGGGCAGCGCGCCCGTCAGTGCGCGAGCCCGCCTTCCCTCTCGGCGCGAACCGCACGGTCGGTTGACTGTTCCCGCTGCCACTCACTCCTCCTCCCCGCCTCCCGCCTTCCATTGGCGATTTCGCTTGCCCATCACGCCGCGGCCCACGCCGCGGCGGCCGCTCCCATACGGGGTCTCCCTGCGAGCCCGCGCGGGCTCCCATTGGCCCCCGCCACCGCCGGTTCCCCCCCCTTGCCGCTCCCCTATTGGCCACCGCCCGCGGCGCTCCCCCTCCCCCACGGGGCGGGGCGGCGGGGGCGGTGCGGCTCCCGCCTCCCTCCCCCCTCCGCCGGCCCGCCCTCGCTTCCTATTGGCTAGGCCTCCCGTCACTCGCCAGCCCGCGGCGGCGTCTCATTGGAGGAGGCGGCGGCGGGGGCGGGCCGCGGGGCCGGAGCCGCGGCGCGCGGCTCCCTCCCTCGGCAGCCCCTTGGCGGTCACCGGCGGGGTTAGGCCGCCTCGTCAGCGAGCCGGGCGCGCCCGCCCCTCCTCGCCCCCGCCCCGCCGCCGCTCGGGCTCGCCCCCCCCCGGCCACCATGAGCGGTAAGGACGGGCCCCGCCGCCCCGGCGGGGCGGGGGGTTGGGAGTGGGGGGGTACACGCAGACGGCGGCGCCCGCCCGCTCGGAGGGGCCAGAGGCGGCTCCGCCCCACGCCGGGCCGGGCCCCGCCGGGCCGGGCCTCGTTGAGCCGAGTGGAGCCGGGGGGACCTGCCGGGGGAGGGACCCGGGGGAGGGGGGAAGGCCTCGGGGGAGGGACCCGGTGGACGAGCCGAGCCGGGCCGGGCTGGGAGGGGAGGAAGGGGCGGTGGCGGCGGCGGCGGCGGGGGGGGGGGGGCGATGATGGGGGAGGCCCCGGTTATCGCGGGGGGGGGGGACATTGGGGGGGGCGGCAAGGGGGGGGTCGAGGGGAGATCTCAGGGGGTCGGGCGCGGAGAGGAGGATGTTTGCGGGGGGCGGTGTAGAGCTTGGGGGGGCGGCTGTGAGAGCAGGTACTGGGGGGGGGGGAGCGCTTCCCCCCCGCCCCACCCGAGGAAGGCGCCGTGCGGGGGCGGATGTGTGCGGGGGGGGGGGTGGGGGGGGATCCGTGGGTTGGGGGGCACTGGAAGGCGCCGTGAGTTGCGGGGGTTGTAGGTGGGGGGGGGAGGCGGGCGGAAGATGTGAGCTGCGGGGGGGTGTTTCGGGAAGGAGGAGGTGTCCATGGAAGACGGGACCCTGGTGAGGGCTGCTGGGGGTGTGGGCAGGATTGAGGGGCGCAGGTCCTGGGGGGGGGGTGGTGGTGGTGGTGCCAGCGGAGGGTGCGGAGGCTCCCGAGCCTGAGAGGAGGGATTTGAGGGGGAGCACGGATGGGGGATCCGAGCCGTGGGCGTCCCTGGGGAGCCCTGTGGGCTCGGACCCGCGGCCGGGAATCCCGTGGGCAGGGCAGGGAGGGCGGCTGGGGTGGATCCGGGGAGGGCCGGGACAGGAGGTGTGCTCCCGGGCCAGCGGGGACGGGAAAGGGGAGGCCCGGGGAGGACCTCGGCGGGAGCCAGGGAGTGTCCCGAGCCGGCGGGGAGGAGCTGGAGCCTGGAGCCGGGCCGGGTCCTCCTCTGCCTGTCCCGCTGCCAGCTCCCCTTTGGCAGCTCCCTGTGGTTCCCAGCCCCTCTGCGCCGCTGCCCCAGCAGCACACGGTTCCCCCCCAAAATGCCTGCCAGGGCGCCGTGCCCCCCCGCTCCACCCAGCCCTCCTGCCCGCGGCTCCCCGGTGGTCCTCGCACTCCCAGCCTGCCCAGAAATGTCTGTAACTCCCGCTGTTGCTTCCCGCCCGCGCAGACCAAGAGAGTTCCGAGGAGATGGCGGCAGTGAAGCCCGAGAAGGGCGAAGGCGACGCCAGCAGTAACAGCAGCGCAGGCAGCGGGGAGGGCCAGGTGAGTGCGGGGAGGAGGGAGGAACAGCCCCACGCCAGCACCCTGCTGGCTCCGCTCGTCCCGTGGCAAAGTCCAGGGCCAGACCAAGGTGTTTGTTTGGCCCAGCCTAGCGTTACGCCAGCTCCTCTCCCCAGGGAGAGGAAGAGAAGGGTGAGCAAGGGCCCCGGGGGATTGTCACAGCTGCCAAACACCCTGACCCGCAGCGCCAGGGGCGCCCCCTCCTCCCCCAGCTCTCAAAAACGTGACAGTTCCCACTGGTAAACGCCACAGCCCCCGCTGGCCCTTGTCCAGGGCAGGGTGCTCAGAAACCACTGTGTTTCCCCCGAGCTCTTCTCCTGCGGGGAGATTCGCCCACTTTGGGGTGGAGGAGACACCTCTCCTCACCTTTTCCACCCGGATTCTCTCCCCTTTCCTCCCTCCCAGAGGGTTTTTCCCCCGTGGGCTCGGTCTGTCCCAGCCTGACAGCCCCGTGTGTCTGGCAGTTGTGTTTTTCCAGCAGTGGGTGGGTTTTTGCAGGAAGGAGTGTTTATCTTTTCCAAGCACGCTCCTCCCTGCTTTAATGTTGTTTTATTTTTTTTTTCCCCCTTTTTTTTCTCTTTTATTTTTTGGCCTGCCCACCGGGCCGTCCCCTCCCCCCTGCCCTTAACTCCTCCTCCTCCCCAGGAATCGCAGCCTTCCCCGCTGGCTCTGCTGGCAGCCACCTGCAGCAGGATCGAGTCTCCCAACGAGAATTCCAACAGCTCCCAGGGCCAGCAAGGCGGGAGCGGCGAGCTGGACCTCACGGCTGCCGCTGCTCAGATCGCCCAGTCGGCCAACGGCTGGCAAATCATCTCCGGTGGCTCCAGCACGCCGACGGCTTCCAAGGAACAAGGCGGCAACGGCAGCAATGGCAGCGGAGACGGCTCCAAAAGCCGACCTGTGAGCACGGGGCCGTACGTGGTCACCGCTGCTTCCAACCTGCAGAACCAGCAGGTGCTGACTGGGCTGCCAGGGGTTATCCCCAACATCCAGTACCAGGTCATCCCCCAGTTCCAAACCATCGACGGGCAGCAGCTCCAGTTTGCCACCACCCCCGCCCAAGTCAACGTGCAGCAAGATGCCTCTGGGCAGCTCCAGATCATCCCCGGCACCAACCAGCAGCTCATCACGAGCCGCGCGGGGACGAGCAACCTCATCGCCATGCCCAACCTGCTGCAGCAGGCCGTGCCCATCCAGGGCGTGGGCTTGGCCAACAACACCCTCTCAGGGCAAACCCAGTACGTGGCCAACGTCCCCGTGGCCCTCAACGGCAACATCACCTTGTTGCCTGTCAACAGCGTGGCCGCCAGCCTGGCTCCCACCTCGCAGACGGTCACCATGAGCAGCTCCGGTTCTCCGGACAGCAGCTCCCAGCCGGTGACCTCGGGCGCTGCCGTCACTTCCACCAACGTCGCCACCTCTCACGCCAGTTCTGGCGCCTTTTTCACCAACGCCAACAGTTTCTCCACCACCACCACCACCAGTAACGTGGGCATCATGAATTTTTCCACCAGCGCCACGGTGGGAACCAACGTCCAGGCGCAGACGCCCCAGAGGGTCAGTGGCGGCCAGAGCTCGGACTCTCTGCAGAGCCCCGTTTCTGGGGTGGCTTTGCAAGCTGGGCAGCAGAAAGAGGGGGAGCAGGGCCAGCCATCGCAGCAGCAGCAGCAGCAGATCCTGATCCAGCCGCAGCTCGTCCAGGGCGGGCAGACCATCCAAGCCCTCCAGACCACACCGCTCTCGGGGCAGACCTTTGCCACTCAAGCCATCTCCCAGGACACCCTGCAGAACCTGCAGCTCCAGGCTGTCCCCAACTCGGGGCCCATCATCATCCGGACGCCCACGGTGGGTCCCAACGGTCAGGTGAGCTGGCAAACCATCCAGCTCCAAAACCTTCAAGTTCAAAACCCCCAGGCCCAGACAATCACCTTGGCCCCCATGCAGGGAGTTTCGCTGGGGCAGACGGGCAGCACCAGCACTACGCTCACCCCCATCGCCTCCCTCCCCAGCGGCACTGTCACCGTCAACGCTGCCCAGCTCTCCTCCATGCCAGGCCTCCAGACTATTAACCTCAGTGCCTTGGGAACGTCGGGGATCCAGGTCCACCAGCTCCAAGGGCTGCCGCTGGCCATAGCGAACACCGCTGGTGAGTTAGTCCCTCTCGGTTCCTTTCCCCGTCGCCGGGCAGAGGGAATTGAAGGCAAAACGATGTCGCTTGGCTGCAGCTCTACGGGGTGCCAGGGCCAGAGCTGGTGGGGGGATGATCGATGCCAAGCAGAGTTGGCAAACGTTCCTTCCTGGGGAGGAAGTGTGGAGCCTCTGCCCGTCCCACCAGAAGTTGTTTTGAGGAGTTTCTGGTCTCATTAACTCCGGGACGGCTGCACGAAAGGAGACAGCGGGGCTGTGCGGGGAGGGGAGAAGGGGGGGGCTGCGTGTGGGGCTCAGGGTGAAGCGTGGGTTGGGGTGAGGCCGCTGTCCTGCCCCGACAGCCGCCCACGAGGGTCTTGGCTTGGGGCGTCGGCCTGAATCCAGCTCAGCTGCCTGAGCCAGCGGAGAGAGTCACTGCTTTATAAACCTCAGAATAACCGACCCCTGGAAAACAAACCCACACAAAGCCCTGAGGAACTGCCTCGCCGGGGCGGAAGAACGGGCTCTTTAAGGGTATATTTAGCCCAAAGTTAGGTGCCGGCGTGGGACGCCGTGATCTCATCGTGGCCACGGCGGCCCCACACTCCCGCCCGGCGCAGGGCACCCAGGTCGGCTCCCACCAGCCCGGGGAGGGGGTTATGAGCTTGGAGGCCACTCGGCTTCCCCTTGGAAACGCCCTGAGCTCCTCTGTGGAAGGAGCCGGCGCTGGAAACGAGCCCCGCTCGCTTTTCCAGTGTTTTTCTTCTCTCTCTCTCTCTTTTTTTTTTTTTTCTGTCTTGTTGTTGTTTTTGTTCTGGCTGAAAAGGCAGTTGCTCGATTTAGTCACCGCCGAGAGGCAGCAAAAAAATGTTGCTCAATCCGACTCGTCGCTTCCTTCTCGCGAGAGGCGGCGGCTGCTCGGCCCAGAGTTGTTTTGCAGCATTATTTTGGGCTGTTGCTACAGCGGCTCGGCTCGCGGGCGGCCGCAGGTTTATTCCCGTCGGGATTAGCCTGATCCTTGGATTCCCCTGGGCGGGGGGGACCCGCCAGCACTCGAGCCCCCCTCGGTTGTGCAGCCGGAGGGGACCTGACACCCGTCGCCTTTTCCCTGCCTGGTGGAGGGTCCCTCTCGACGTCGTCGGGGCCGCTGGGGCTGGATGGTGCTGGGGCTGGAGGGTGCCGGGTTTGAAGGCGCTGGAGCAACGCGTGGGCCGCTCCTAGTTCCTGTATTTGTGCCTGGCTCTGCCCTCGGAGGTGGGACAGGGAGGAACGTTCCGGAGACCACCCATCCAACGCTGGGCAGCCGCCGCCTCCCCCTCCTCCTCCTTCTCCTCCTCCTCCTTTTTTTTTTTAGTTCTGCAGCCCGTTCAGCTCTTGAGCCGCAGTGACGAGTTCACCGCTGCGCCGAGGAGAGCGGCCCAGGGCCTCGCTCTCCCTGAGCTCAGAGGATGTGGCGTTCAGGCCACGCTTTGATGTTGTTATGTTTGAAAAACCAGAGGTTTGGGTTTCAAAGGGTTTGCGGGGACCCCCTGCGACCCCCCAGCTCGATGGGACCATAAGTTTGGCTTCAAGGATGAGGTCGCAGAGGCCACGGCTGTGACCGAAAGTTCCTGGCACCGACAATTTGCATGATTTAACTCCAGCCTGGAGGAGTTTGTCTCTAGATGGGTCCGTTTGTCCCCCAGCCCCTCTCTGGTGGGTGCTGAGCCCCCCCTGGACCTTTCCCTGGGTGCGTCATCTCCCTTCGCACTGCGGCCACGTCGCTGCGCCGTCCCCTGCCACGCTGGGGGGCTGCGAGCGCGGCCCTCTTGCCATCCCAGCCCCCCGAGGGCAATTTTAGGGAGCGATTCAAGACCAACTCGATGCATCATCCAAATCCTCTTTCCACAAGGAGCCTCCACTGCAGCTGCCGGTGGTGGCACCGCATGTGCTGGAACTTTCTGCGCTCGGCGAAGCGTCAGGAGGGTTATTTTTTGTAGCAGAAAAAGCTCTGAGAGAGGGGAACGGGAAATCAAAGCCCGGTTTGCAGCGAGAGGAGACCAGCCCCTCGGGTTTCGTGGCGTGGTGGGGAGAAGGAGGTGCTCGGCGAGGGGTTTTGGAGCACCCCGGTAAATCTGCCATGGTTGAGCCGCTTCGAAGAGCTCAGCTCGGCTTCCAGCACCTGGAAAGGTCTGTAAAAATCTGACTTTTTGCTCCTGAGCACTTGGTGCAAAGGGGACTCAGGCTGTTGGTATTAATGAGGTGGTTTGCAGGCTGCTTCCTCTTCCTCCTCCTCCTCCTCCTCCTCCTCCTCCTCCTCCTCCTCCTCGGCGTTTGGCGGTGGCAGAGCCATGAGAAGGTCCGTGACCATACCGGGCTGGTATGTGGGCAAACAGGCCTGGCAGGCGGCTCTGCTGCCGAGGACAGGCAGCAGCCGGGGCGGGGAGGGAATTTCCTCGGCTGGCATCACCCCAAAACCCCGTGCCTGGGCTCGGGTGCTCCCACTCCCCACGTCAGCGGGTGTCAGACCCCTCGGCGGGGTCGTCCCCTGACTGTCACCCCGAGGAGGAGCCACCGAGACTTTGTGGCAAGAGGGGCGGGGGCAATTTTAAGACCGGGGTTTCTCTTCCCCTTTCGCCCCAGCTTTAGGGAGGAGGAAAAGGACTTTTGAGCTCGTGAGTTTTGGCAGCGACGTGGCTCGGCCCTACGTCCCTGTCCCCTGGCAGAGTCCCTGGCCGAGGTATGTGCTGGGTAAACAGGCGGCCGAGGCCCTCGTTTCGCCAGTGCTAAAGGATGTTTTATCCCAAGAGAGGACGGACCAGTGGCACTGGGGGGATGTGGCAGTTCCCCCAGCCGTGCCCCTGCCCTGGATGGTGGAGTTGGGAGGTGGGACGTAGCAAGAACATCCTTCTGAAAGGGAAAAAAACCTCTTCGTGGGGGAGTAACCCTTTGAAATCCGTTTATCAACCGCATCCCCAGCTCTGCCGCCGCCACTTTGTTCTTCCCGGGCTCTTCCCCAGCCATCGGGGCCCCCACACAAAGACCCGATTGTCTCCTATTTTCGGTTTTTAAGGGCAGCTTTGTAGCCGGGCCCTGAGGAGGCACCCACATGGCAGCGTCCGCAGAGGGGAGGGGAGGATCGGCATGGAGCTCGGGCCAGCAAGCCGGGACGCGATCCCTCCTGACCGTGCCGTGATTGTTTGTTTCGTTATGCCCATGACGTCACGTCAGAACGTAATTATATTGTGAAATTTCCTCCTCTGGGCTGGACTTTAAACCCTCTCCCGGCTTCCCGGGCTGCCTGTCCTCCTTGCTGGGATAGAGAGGGTGGTTTGCTGGAGAAAAAACACAAATCCTGAGAGATTCCAGGGTCCGTTTGGGAATGATCCCCATGGAGACCCCCAGTGCGGCTTCCTCACAGTGAGGTGCTCCGCACGGCGTCACCTTGGGTCGGGGCTCCGTGGGGCAGCCCCACTCCTCCTCCTCCTCCTGCTTGGGGAATGGAAGCGGGTTGCAGCCGTGCTGGTTGGACTGGTTGGGTGCCATGCACCCCGTGACTCCTCTCAGCCGATTTTCCTCGCCCGGCTCTGGACCGTCTCATCACTTAATCGTTCCCCGTTTATCTGGGCCGCCCTCAGCCCCGCCGCTGCCTCCTCGCCGGGGAGCGGGGCCTTTATCGGCCCTTCGCAGCAGCCACCTCCCGGCCCCCGAGGACCAGGGGTGCTGCGAACATGGCTCCTTGCCAGCGCGTCGCCTCTGGGGACACCTGGAAGAGGCTCCCCAACTCCTGACGTAGGATGCCCTGGTTCGATGCCATGAGTGGTCCGGGCCCAAGCTCCCCCCTCTCCGCAGAGGGACGTGATTATCGTCACGGGCTCGGAAACAGCATCCACCCTCGGTCGGGAGCGATGCGGAGGTTCAGGTGCCTTCGGGGGTTTCCCCTGCTCCTGATCCTGGGCAGGTTCCTCCCTCCGTGCTCCTCACGCTTCATCAGGGACTTCAAGGACCCCGATTTTGTCAGGGTGGGTTGGTAGGACATGCTTGTGCTCCAACGGGCTAGTTTGGGCCACCCCACCCCGCTGGCGGGGCTAGAGGCTTCACCCCAGTTTCGAGGCGATCCTGACTGGAATTAAACGGGCAGAGAAAACCTGCGTTGAGTTTGCACCACGATCACGGAGTTTACTCAGGTCTGCGGTGGGGTAAAGGGGCGAGGTGACATCCCAGCTCCCCTCGAACCCTCCTCGCTCCGTCCCCATTTCAGGCTATTTTGAGTCGTTCAGCCCCCGATTAGACCCCAATGACTCCACATTCTGCCTTCAAAACTGCTCTGTCCTCCCCGCTCCACCGCCCGCAACGCCCAGGAGTTACGAAGCGGGCACTCCGCTCCTTTCCACGAGCAAAATTAACTCATTTTGCAGATTAGGGAGGAAATCAAACGAGATAAAAATCAAGGGGGATTGAATTAAAACCCGTGACGTCATTCCTTCGTGGAGCAAGGGCAGCTTCATCGTCTTTGATCCGCCCGGAGCGGAGCGTGGTGGGTGTTTGAGGCAGGGCGACAGTGCCGGAAAAACCCGGGAGGAAACGGAGAGGACTGGAGTTTGGAGGCAGAAAGGGTTGATTGGGGGGTCCGAGAGGTTCGGGGAGCACCCGGGGCCGCGCGTCGCTGGGTTTGGCTGCCCTTTCGTTTCGCCTTCGAGCTTCCTCTTGCTGACGTGGGTGGGGACGCCTTACCCCGCTCTTCCTCCTCCCTGCAGGGTTTGCACAAAACACGGGGGTTTGGGCTGAGTTTTGTTTGGTCGGGTTTTGGGGTTTTTTTTTGCCCAGATCCTCCCTAAAAATGCCCCTCGAGGCTGTTCACCCTCCGCTGAGGCTGGATCTAAAAAAGCTCCTCCACGGGGCATTTCTCACCTCCCTTTAGCTCGCTAAATACGATGCCTTTTCCCTCCCACCGGTGGCGAGGGACAAGAACCACCTTGTCCTGAGAGAATTTGCAAGCCAGGACTCAGGTGCTTTGGTCTTTTCTAGCGCGACCCGTCCTGGGGGGGTCTCGGAGGTCCCCTACGGGGGCGCCAGGGCTGGGAGCAAAGCAGGGTCAGCTCCTGTAGCCGTCATCAGCCCCTCTTTGCTCCCACCGATTCACCCCCCTCTCTCCACGCTCTATCCATATGTTTCTTTCAGGACTCCTGAGCGCGGAGCGGGGGCTCGGCAGCCTCCATGAGAGCTTTAGTCTGAGAAATAATCTATATTAGCAGAGACAATAAACCGAAATTATCCAGCTGGTTTCTCTCCACCGGGCTTCCTCCTGAAACCACGATATTCTGGAGACTTCGGCGCATCCCCGTACGTGACGGATGGAGCGCGTACGTACCAGATCTGTCTCCTCACGCCGTAATTTATTTCTACCTTAATTAGTCGCCAGCCATAGATTACCCGGAGGAGGATTTGGGGTTGTTTTTTTCCCCTCCATAGGACGTAAAACGCTGCGTAGGCTTTTGCACGGTGGAAGATTGAAGCTGTTCCAAGACATCAGGGCTGGATTCTCCCCCTGCTGCCGAGTGTATTTTGGGGAGGGCGCGTGTGGCTTCTCCTTCCTCTTTCCAGCAGCTCTCTTCCGCGCTGGGGAAGTCTCTCATCTGTCGCTGCAGCGCAAGCTGTCGGCGTTGGCTTAGAAAGCTTGAAAAACCCCCTCCCTGGTTCCCTCTGTGCTGGTTTTAGAGCGTAAACAAGTGTCGCAAGAGCTGGGGAAGTGGGGGGGAAGCTGGAAAGGTTCTGTCCTGGAATCGCTGAACTCTGCGGGGAGAGCGGGAACGTGGAGAGGTACAGGAGAGCCCGGCCAAGGTTTGAACATTGTGGCCCCTGCGGGGGGATCGATAATCCCCCTCGGTGGGGTTGAACAGTCAGACCTGGCCCCGTCGCCGGTTCTGCCGTGGTGGGAGTGCAGGGACAACCCAGGACCCCCGTCCCGGGGCCGAACCTGTCGCTCACGGCGCGTTGTTTGCAGCATCTTTCGGCTGTGGTTCAGCCCGGAGGGGCCCAGCCGCGGGGTTCGATGGTCTCGGGGGCCGTTGCCACCCTTTGACAGGGGGTGCTGGGGCGCAGAGGTGTGAACGCAGCCCCTCGCTGTGCCACGACCTCGTGGGCTTCGCCCTGCGGACAACTCAGCCGCAGTGCAACGTAAGTAGAGGCAGGCGCAGCGTCGTTCCCTTGCTCTCCACCCTCGGCCGTCGCGTCGACGCTCTGGGAGTCTTGGCCCCCTCCCAGGAAATTTGGGCCCCGGCGGACTGGGGTCAGCCCGAATTTCCAGCCTCCCTGGAAGAGCGAAGCCACCGTGACCCGGAGGAGTGAAACCGGAGTGTTCCTCTCGCCGGAGGGAGCCCAGACGTGGAGCGCGACCTGGCCACGCCGGTCATTGGCAAAGCCACTATCGGGCATCACGGCTGATGGCCCAGGTAGCCACGGCCTCTCGTTCTGGTGACTTTTGTCCTTTCCCCAGCGTGGCTCCTCGGCCGAGCTTGGCCCAGGCTCCACTGACACCTGCTGGTAACGCGACGGGGCCGGGGCGGGCGCCTGCTGCCAAAACCTCTTGTGAAATCCCGTCGTGACGTTTCTGCTCCCTGTTTAAGCAGCAGCTTCCAGGTAGCGGGGAAGAGGAGACGGGGCGAGTGAACCAGCGTCCCCAGTACACCCTCAGCACCACCATTGACTCGCTCTCACTGGAGCCGCTGACAAAGAAAGGAAAGCCCCCGGGTGGGGGTTTTGGGGGGCATTCACCCCCACACGGCCTCATTTCCCGGCAGCGGGAGGAGGAGCAGGGGAGCGCAGCGCCCTTGGCTGACGGGGACGATCCCGTGTTCGCGCCCATGTGGGTTTTATCGGCCCCACGTCCCGGCACCGGCGCGTTGGGGCAGCGATCCCCACCCTGGCTGGGGAAGTGGGGAAGAAACTGGTGGCTTTGGGGGGGCTCGGATGGCCAAGCCCAGTGGAACTGTCTTGGCTCCTGGGTTGCTGCTTTCATTCGGTTTAAGCTGGCGAGGTGGAAAACTGCCTCTTTCAGCCCAAACAAGGGAGGAGAAGGGGGCGTCGGTGGGACCAGGAGCAGCCTGGGTTTCCCTCGGCGATGCTCCCGCGCGTGTTTTATCGCCGGCTCCGCTGTGAGCCGCCCGGCGCGGCTCCGTTTACATTCCTGCGCTGTTTTCGGCGCTGAAATAGCTGGCAGGTGGCTGGAGTGATGTGGGGGGCCCGGTTCTTCCTGGAGATGCGGCTCTTGCCTCAAACTGAAGGGCAGGGTCCGAACCGTGGAGGAGCTGGGGGGATCCCCTGATTTACTGGGCGCTGTGGAGGGGCGGGGAGAGCCCCAGGGCTTTAGGAGGTGCTCGGTGTCAGGGCTCGACAACGCTGGAGCCCGTGGAAAGCCGAGGGGGAAGGGGATTAGTAGACCCTCCTGGCTCGGTGGAAAGGCTGGAGAAAGCCCCTCTCGCTCCCCTCCCACTGAAGAAGCTGCGGTAACCTCCGGTGTTTCCCCTCGCAGGCGACCACGGCGCTCAGCTGGGTCTGCACGGCGCGAGCGGGGACGGGCTGGGAGACGAGAGCGCGGCCGTGGAGGAAGGAGAGACCAGCCCGGACCCCCAGCCCCAGCAAAGCCGGAAAACGCGGAGGGAAGCGTGTACCTGCCCCTACTGCAAAGACAGCGAGGGAAGGTGAGGCCGGACCCGCGCCCTCCCAACCCCGGGAGATGGCAGAAACCCCAAAACCGCTCTGTTTGGCCCCGTTTTCCCTCCCTCTGCCCAGCCAAGAGCGTTCGAGGGGTTGTTTTAATTCTTTGCGTGGATTTTTTTATTTTTCTCAGGAGCTCTGGGGATCCAGGTAAAAAAAAGCAGCACATCTGCCACATCCCGGGCTGCGGGAAGGTCTACGGCAAAACCTCGCACCTGCGGGCGCATCTGCGGTGGCACACGGGGGAGAGACCCTTCATCTGCAACTGGCTGCTCTGCGGAAAGCGCTTCACCCGCAGCGACGAGCTGCAGCGGCACAAGCGCACGCACACAGGTGGGGGGAGCTGCTGCCCCGACACCCTCCCGTGGGGCTGGGGTTGGGGGTCGGGAGGCTCCAGCGAGGGCTCTGGCCAGGCTGGAGGCCACTGGGCCAAGGGGCAACCAGGGCAAGGGCCAGGTCCTGCCCTGGGGTCCCCCCAAGCCCCAGCCACGCTCCAGGCTGGGGGAAGAGCGGCTGGAAACTGCCCCGGGGAAAAGGCCCCAGGGGCCAAGAAGGCCAATGGCCTGTGGGCTTGTGCCAGCCCTGGGGTGGCCAGTGGGAGCAGGGCAGGGATGGTCCACCAGCACTGTGGAGGCCGCCCCTCAAGTGCTGGTCCAGTTTGGGCCCCTCCCCGCCAGAAGGATGTTGAGGGGCTGAAGCGTGTCCAGAGAAGGGTCTGGACACCATGGAGGAGGGTCTGGAGACCGTCTGAGGGGCAACTGGGGGAGCTGGGGGGATTGAGCTGGAGAACAGGAGGCTCCGGGGAGACCTTGTGGCTCTGGACAACTCCCTGACAGGAGAGTGGAGCGAGGAGGGGTCGGTCTTTTCTTCCCAGCCTGCAGTTGCCCCAGGGCAGGTTGAGATTGTCCCTGCAGAGCCATTTCTGCCCCGTTGGGGTTGTCCCGGCCTGGCCCAGGCTGCCCAGGGCAGTGGTGGAGCCCCCGTCCCTGGAGGGGGTTCCCAGCCGGGTCGAGGTGGTGCTGCGGGACAGGGGTCAGTGGGGACCTGGCGGTGCTGGGGGACACTGGGACTGGGGGGGCTGCGAGGGCTTCTCCAGCCCAGGCGGTTCCGTGACTCCGGTTCTCCCGGTCCCTCCTCCCAGGGGAGAAGAAATTCGCCTGCCCGGAGTGTCCCAAACGCTTCATGCGGAGCGACCACCTCTCCAAGCACATCAAAACCCACCAGAACAAGAAGGGCGGCGCAGGCACCAACGTGGCCATGAACGTCTCCGCCGTCCCCATGGACACGGGGGCCTCGGCGGAGGGCAACGGCGGCGCCGCCGCCGCCCCCTCGGCCCTCATCGCCACCAACATGGTGGCCATGGAAGCCATCTGCCCCGAGGGCATCGCCCGCCTGGCCAGCAGCGGCATCAACGTCATGCAAGTGGCCGACCTCCAGTCCATCAACATCAGCGGCAACGGCTTCTGAAGGGCCACCCGCCGCGGCCGCCGCCACCGCCCGCCCAGCCGCCGCGCCACGCCGGGGAGCCGGGGGGGGGCCGGCGGTGCCGGAGCCGGAGCCCGGCGCTCCCGTCCCCGCAGCCGCGGCCCCGTCACCGCCCCCCCAGCACTAAGGCCCAGCTCCTCCGCGCTGGGACGGCCCCGCGACCGCACCCCAAGGCCAGAGCTATATATATATATTTTTTAATTTCGGCTTGATATTATTATTTTTATTTGTTTTTTTCGTTGTTGTTTTCTTCCCCCCCCACCACCTCCAGTCCCTCCCGTTCTCCCTCCCCCGGGATCTGTCGCCCCCCCCCCCCGCCTCCCCGTAGCCTTCGACGCCATCATGCCTTGGTAAAAAAAAAAAAAAATAGATGATTCTCAAAATAACTTTTTAGTGAAAAAAAACCAGGAAAAAAAAAAGGAAAAAAAAAGAAAAAAATGAAGGGAAAAATAAGGAGAAAGAAAAGGAGGTAAAAAATGAGGAAAAAATAAGGAGGGAAAAAAATGAGGGGGAAAAAAAGGAGAAAAAAGAAAAAGAAAAAAAATTAAGAAAAAAGATTCTATATTATTATTATATATATAAAAATATAAAGTGTTGGTTGGAGAGAGGAGAGGGTTTGCTGCGACCAGGGCTTGGTCTCTTCGATGCCTTATTGCCCCCCCGCCGGGCCGTGGGGACGGCGCCTGAGCTGTCCCCCCCCCACCCCCAGGGACATTTGAACCCCCCCCGTGACCCCCCCCAGCCCCTTCCTCCACTTGGCTTTAAGGTTCGTTAATTTGTCGTTATTTGGGTGAGTTTTGCTCTATTTTTGTTGTGTCCCCCCTCCCTCGGATCGATCTTTTTGCGCCCCTCCCGGGATCGGTTCTGGGGGGGGGTCGTGCTGGTTGAGGGGCGTCACCCAGCGGGGGGGCTGTCGAGAAACGTTGATTTTTGGTCACCGTTGATCTGAAATTATCGTAATCATGAAAAATCAGAGCGGGGAGGCGGCGCTTTTCCACCCCCTCGGACACGGGATGGGGACGGGGCTGCGTCCCCCGCCCCCAGAAAAAAAAAAGGTGGGGGGGTGGAAACGGGGGTGGTTTGGGGACCCTTTTGGGTTGGATTTTCCCAGCCCGGGAGGCTCCGTCCTCTTCCGTTCTTCCTCCCACGCCCTCCTCTTCCTGCCCGGGGCACGGTGAGGGGGGGCCCGGCACCGTCCCCCCCCCCCGGTACCGGGGAAGGGGGGGGACACACACAATTTTTCATCTCAGGGTGATGGGGAGCAGCTTCGTTTCGTCCCCAAAACAAGGGACGGGGGGTCCCAGCCGCCCCCTTCCAAGGCTGTGGGGGGGGTCTGGGGGGGGCGAGGTGGAATTTTGGGGTGAAATGAGGAGGAAATGGGGCCAGACGGGGGGGGCGGGGGGGGGACGAGACAGGGACTGACCCCAGTTGGGAGCTGGGGGGGGGCAGCCGGGGGCATCCCCCTGTGTCACATTCATCCCCTTCACTCCGGGGGGGGACAAGACCCCCCCCCCGTTGGGTGACAGGACCCCCCCAGTTGGGTGATGGGACCCCCCCCCCAGTTTTCCCCAGTTGGGTGACCCCCCCTTTCCCCCACCCCCCCCCAGTTTTCCCCAGTTGGGTGACCCCCCCTTTCCCCCCCCCCATTCCAGCATTTCTCCGTCCCTGACAGGGGGTCCCCAGGGACCCTCCCTGGGGGGGGGGCTTTGGGGACAGAGGTGATGGCTGGAGGGGGCCAAAATGCCTCCACTTGGCTGGAAAGGGGTTAAACTGGGGCACCCCCCCCCCCAGAACCAACCCCCCCCCCAGGGACCCCCCCGAGGTGGGGGGGTGGGGGCAGAACCATCCTCTGGCCAAGCTGTGAAGGGCAGAGCAGGGGGGGTGGGGGGGGGCCACGTGTTAATTGTTTTTTAATTAAAGGAAGAAAAAGCTCAGCGGGGCGGGGGGGTGCTGCCCCCCCGCCCCCTCTTCCTCCCCCCCCGCCCCCCCCCCTCGATTATATATTTTTGCATTTGTATATTTTTATATAGGAAACTTTACGCATTTGTATTTTAATAATCGGTGAAGCACTATGAGGGCCCCAGCGCGTCGTGACCCCCCCCCCGCGACCCCCCCCATTCCCCCCCCATGCGTGTCCCCCCCCCAATACTGGAAAATTGCTCAAAACCAGGAATTTTGTGGGTTTTTTTAATTTAATTATTAATCTCTATTTTTTTTCCCCCACCCCATAACATGGGGGTCCCCCAACCCCCCCCTTGCCCCCACCGCTCCATCCCAGCCCCCCCCCCCCCCGCAAAGGAGCGGGAATCAAGTGCCAAACCCCCCCCCCCGAATTGTCACCGCGGAGTTTTGGGGTGTCCCCCTCCCCCCCTGTCCCTAATGGAGCTTAATTTTCCTATGGAAACACGGCGGGGGGGGGGCTCGTCCTCCCCCTGTGTTTTGGGGGGGTCAGAGGATTTTCGGGGGGGGCTCCTGGACCCCTATCCCCCCCACCCTGCTTTGTGCCCCCCCCAACCACCCCTAGAGGCCCCCCCTCAAATCACCCACTCCAGCAGCGCCCCCCCCAAACACCCCCAGCCATTCCCAGGCCCGGGGGGGGCCACACAAACGTGCCTTGAGAAGGGGGGACAAGCCCCCGCTCCCCTCTGACCCCCCCCCAAATTCTTATACCCCCTGGGGGGCGGATTGGGGTGTCGGGGCCATCCCCAGCTTTAACCCCCTGTCACCCCTTTGGGGGGGGGGCTGGGGTGGGTTCTCTATGCAGCAGGGTCTGGGGGGGGGGCAGGATGTGACACCCCCCCCCCCGGCAATAATTCCCCCCCCCAATCAGGACTGTTTGATCGCGTCATGTCTGTGATTTATATTAATGGGGGGGGTTTGGGGGGGTTTATCAATCCGGTGGCCGATGTAACAACACCCAAAAGGTCTTTTTTTTGGGGGGGGGGCGCGGGGGGGTGGTTTTTTTCCTTCCCAAAGTGCTATTTTTTTGTACAAAGACGATTTAGAGGCAAATGTTAGTTTTTTGGGGGCTCCTTTGTAAAACGGGGAAACGACGATTCTTTTGTAATAAACACGAGTCGCTGGCGCTGTCTGGAGGTGTGGGGGGGGACTGGGGGTCCGGGGGGGGCATTGAGGTGCGGAGGGAAATCGGGGGGGAAACTGAGGCGGGGGGAAATTTTGGGGGAAACAGGCTGGAAGTTGTTTGGGGGAAACTGAGGCAGGAAGTTAAATTGGGGAAGTTGGGGCAGGGAGGTTAAATTTTGGGGGAAACTGAGGCGGGAATTGAGATTTGGGGGAAACTGAGGCAGGGGGGTAAATTGGGGGGGGAACTGAGGCAGGGAGTGAGATTTGAGGGTGGAGTAAATTTGGGGGGGAAACTGAGGCAGGGGGTAAGTTTGGGGGAAACTGAGGCAGGGCGCTCGGTTTAGGGGCACATCCGCTCCTGGGGGGGGCGGTGTGGGTTGGTCCCGCGGGGCCGGGGCGGGGGGGGACGGTGAGGATCCGGCTCCCTCCCGGGACACCCGGCCCCTCTCTCCTCCCTGGTGCGGGGGCAGCGCCTTCCTCCTCCTCCTCCTCCTCCTCCTCTTCCCCCCGGCCCGGGGGCCGCGCTCGCTCCGTCCCGCCGCTCCCGGGGGCGCCCATGGAGCCTCCGCCGGGGCTGCCAGGTGGGTGCTGGGACCCCCCCACCCCAAAGCGGGGGGTGTTTTGGGGGGGGGCGCGCTCACCGCTCTGTGTGTGTGTCCCCCCCCCCAGACCCCCCCGGCCTGCGCTGTGTCTCCTACAAAGACCCCAGCGTGCGGGGGGGGCTGGGGGCCGCGGGGGGGGCCGGGGGCGGCACGGTGCGCTGCCCCCCCCGGCACTGCTGCATCGGCATCTGGAACCGCAGCCGGGCGCTGGTGCAGGGTGAGACCCCCGGGAGGGGCGAGGGGCGGCACAGCCTGAGCCGGGGGGTACTGGGGGGGGCCCTGATCCTGCCCCGGGCGGTATTGGGGGGGGGGGCAGAAGGGGCTGGGGCAGGAGGGGGGGGGGCGGCTGGGGCAGAAGAGGGGGGGTCTGATCCTGCCCCGGGGGGGGCAGCGGCGGGTGCTGGGGCAGGATGGGGGGGGCTGATCCTGCCTGGGGGGTATTGGTGGGGGTCTGATCCTTCCCGGGGGGGGGGGCCGGAGGGGCTGGGGTAGGAGGCGGGGGGTCGCGGGGGGGTCGCGGGGGGGTGCTGGGCAGCCCGGCCCCCCGGGTCCTTCCCCGGCTGCTGCGCTTGACCTTGGCCTTGAGAAGCGGCTGCGGCGGCGCCGGGATGGAGCGGGGCGGGGGGGGGCGGGGGGGCCGGGAGGGGTTGTCCCGGGCGGGGGGGTCCAGGACAGGGGGGGTCCCGGGCAGCGTGGGGGGGTCCCGGGCGGGGAATTCCCATCCCAGAGCTCGGGGTCCCCCTGGGCATCCCCCTGGGGTATCCCGGTGACGTCAGCGGTGTCCCCCCCCCGCCCCGTCCCAGGCTGCTGGGGGGGCGGGGGGGCCGCCTGCCCCTCGTCCGGCTGCACCCCCAGCCCCGCGGGCCCCCCCGGCGGGGCCGTCCTGGTGTGTCTCTGCCACGGGCACCTCTGCAACGGCCGCGCCGCCGCCGGCACCGGCACCGGCACCGCCCCGGGGCTGGGGGGGCCCCGCCACGGCCCCGGTACCGGGCGGCACTGGGGGGGGGGGCCTGGGTGGGAGCCACTGGGAGGATGGGAGACACTGGGGAGGAGGGGGACTGGGGGGACTGGGGGACCCCTGGGGAGGGGGCTGGCACCCACGGGTGACGCGTGGGGGGGACCCGGGACCCACTGGTGACCTGGGGGGGCACTGGGGGACCCACGAAAGGTGTCTGGGACCCATAGGGGACCCGTGGGGAACGGGGTACCTGGGGGGTCTCTGTGACCCACGGGTGACCTGGGTGGGGGGACCGGTGACCCATGGGGGGACCTGAGACCTACAGGGGACCCGTGGGGTGGACCCGTGGGGTGAACGCGGCACCCACGGCGGGGGGGGTGGGGAACCCACGGGACCCCCAAGAAAGGGGACACACCCCCCCCCCCGGGGGGTCCCGGTGTCACCCGCAGTTTCTGTCCCCAGAGCCCGGCCGGGGGGGGTCCGTGGGGCCGCTGTGGCTGTGGGGGGCCGCTCCCCTCCTCCTCCTCCTCCTCACCGGCCTGGCCGTCCTGGGTAGGGACAGCGACACGGGGGGGGGGGGACATGGGACCCCCGGGGCACAGACCACCCCCTACCTGCTGTCCCCTGGTGTCCCCTGGGGGGGCGTGTCCCCGAATGCCACATCCCCGGGGGGGGGGTCTGCTGGGGTGGGGGGGGGTCCCCAAGCACCGTGTCACCCTGGGGCACGGGGGGGGCGGCTGGTGTCCTGGGGAGCACTGGTGGGGGGGTCCCCAGTGTCCCCAGAGGGGGGACCCCCGGGTGCCACACCCCCAGTGTGCCCAGGGTGGAGGGGCCCGGGGGTCTCTGGCGCCCCCAGGTCCCGTGTCCCTGATTTAGGGGGGGGGGTCCCTGGAGGGGGTGGGGGGTGTCCCCGGTGTCCCCCGTGTCCCACTTGTCCCCCCGCCAGGGCTGCGACGGGCGAGAGCCCACCCGGGGCGGCCACCCCGGGGGGGGCGCAGAGTGGGGGTCCCCCCGGAGCCCCCCAGCCCGGATCTGCCTGCGCTGCGTTTCCTGCAGGTGGGGGCACCCACGGGGCGGGGGGGGCACCCACGGTGGGGACCCCCGTGGGTGGGGACACTGTGCCCACGCTGGGGACGCTGGTGGGAGGTTTGGGGTGGGGGGCACCCAACTGGGGGGCGCTTATGGTGGCAATGTGGGGGACGCACCCACTCGGGGGGGCCGATATGGGGAGGGGAGTGGGGAGCACCCATGGGTGCCAGGGCTGCGGGATCCCTGGGTGGGGGGTCCCTGGAGCTGGGGCCACCCACGGGTGCCCGGTGGCCCCTGGAGCCGCGTGTCCACCCACCCCCCGTCTGGAATCCCCCGACCCCAAGAGACCCCCCGTGGGTGCCTTGCCCCCACTCCTGGGTGCCCCCCCCCCCCCCTGGGTGCCCCCCCCCCCCGGCGCCGCCCCCCACCGCCGGGTGCCCGCAGGTGCTGCAGGCCGGGCGCTTCTCGGCGGTGTGGCGGGGCACCCTGCGGCGGCGGCCCGTGGCCATCAAAGCCTTCGCGGCGGGGGGCGCCGGGCGCTTCGCGGCCGAGCGGGCGGTGCTGGAGCTGCCGCTCATGGAGCACCGCAACGTGGCGCGGCTGCTGGGCAGCGCCCGCGGCGGGCCCCGCGCCCGCGGGGGGGTCCTGGTGCTGCAGCTGTACCCGGCCGTGAGCGGCGGGGGGGGGGGGGGGCGCGGGGGGGGGGCGGGGGGGGTCACCCGGGAGGTGGGTGCTGGGGGGGGGGCAATGCGTGCTGGGAGGGGGAATGGGTGCTGGGGGGACAGGGGTGCTGGGGGGGGGTGTGTGTGTGACCCGGCAGGTGGGTGCTGGGGGGTGGGATGGGTGCTGGGGGGGGTGGGATGGGTGCCGGGGTACCGGAGGGTCACCCAGCAGGTGGGTGCTGGGGGGGGCAGGGGTGCTGGGGGTGCCCACGGGGGTGCTGGGGGTGTGGGATGGGTGCTGGGGGTGCCCAGGGGTGCCCACGGGGGTGCTGGGGGTGCCCACGGGGGTGCTGGGGGTGTGGGATGGGTGCTGGGGGTGCCCCGGCATGCCCACGGGGGTGCTGGGGGTGCCCACGGGGGTGCCCAGGGGTGCCCATGGGGGTGCTGAGGGTGTGGGATGGGTGCCGGGGGTGCCCAGGGGTGCCCACGGGGGTGCTGGGGGTGCCCACAGGGGTTGCTGGGGGTGTGGGATGGGTGCTGGAGGTGCCCCGGGGTGCCCAGGGGGCTGCTGAGGGTGTGGGATGGGTGCTGGGGGTGCCCCGGGGTGCCCACGGGGGTGCTGGGGGTGTGGGATGGCTGCTAGAGGTGCCCAGGGGTGCCCACGGGGGTGCTGGGGGTGCTGGGGATGCCCACGGGGGTGCTGGGGGTGTGGGATGGGTGCTGGGGGTGTCCAGGGGTGCCCACGGGGGTGCTGGGGGTGCTGGGGGTGCCCACGGGGCTGCTGGGGGTGTGGGATGGGTGCTGGGGGTGCCCCGGGGTGCCCACGGGGGTGCTGGGGGTGTGGGATGGGTGCTGGGGGTGCCCCGGGGTGCCCACGGGGGTGCCCAGGGGTGCCCACGGGGCTGCTGGGGGTGTGGGATGGGTGCTGGAGGTGCCCAGGGGTGCCCACGGGGGTGCTGGGGGTGCTGGGGGTGCCCACGGGGCTGCTGGGGGTGTGGGATGGGTGCTGGAGGTGCCCAGGGGTGCCCACGGGGGTGCCGGGGGTGCTGCCCACGCGGGTCACGCCCCGGCCGTGGGCACCCCGGGACCGGCGGGGCAGGGGGCGTGCGGGGGGGTGGCAGCGGGGCGCAGGGCGCTGCCCGCTCTGGCCACGTGCCCCCCAGACGCCCGCGTGTCCCCAGGGCTCCCTGCGGCGCTTCCTGGGCCAGCACGTGGGCTCGTGGGCCACCAGCGTGCGGCTGGCGCTGTCGCTGGCCCGAGGACTGGCCTTCCTGCACCAGGAGCTGTGGCGGGACGGTGAGGCCACCCGCCGCCCCACTGCTGCGCTGAGCCGGCCCGGCCTCGGCAGGGTGTGCCCACCGCCACCGCCCCCCGGGGGGGTCCCGTGTGCGTGTCCCCCCGCCCAGGTCTGTACAAGCCCAGCGTGGTGCACCGCGACCTGAGCAGCCAGAACGTGCTGGTGCGGGACGACGGGACCTGCGCCATCGGGGACTTCGGGCTGGCGCTGGCCCTGCCACCCCCCTGCCAGGCGGGCACCGGCCGGGGGCAGCTGGTCCCCATCCGGCAGGTGAGGGGATGGGATGGGGATGGGGATGGGCGTGGGATGGCATGGCATGGCATGGCATGGGATGGGGTGGGATGGCATGGGATGGCATGGCATGGGGTGGGATGGCATGGGATGGCATGGGACAAAGATGGGGATGGGAATGGGATGGGGATGGGGACAAGGAAAGGGACAAGGACAAGAACAAGGGTGGGGGCAAGGACTGGCTTGGGGACAGGGACAAGGATGGGGACGGGGATGGGCTCGGGCCCCCTCACGCTGCTAACAGAGGGTGCGAGCCCCGGTGCTCACTGGGTGCTGGGTGCCGCACTGGGTGCCGCACTGGGTGCCGCACTGGGTGGGGTGCCGGGCGCCGCCCCGGCAGCCCAGTGCCAGCGGTGTGGCGGGCGCAGGCGGGCACCCAGCGGTACCTGGCCCCTGAGATCCTGGACGAGAGCCTGGACCTGCGGGCGTGGGGCCGGGCGCTGCTCCAGGCTGACGTCTACGCCCTGGCACTGCTGCTCTGGGAGATCCTCTCGCGCTGCCAGGCCCTCAGCCCCGGTGAGCGCCCATGGGTGCCCCCCGCCCCGGTTCCCCTGGCACCCTCCCCAGCCCCGCTGACACCCCCCCACCACCCCCAGGAGCGTCGGTGCCCGCGTTCCGGCTGGCCTACGAGGCCGAGCTGGGTGCCAGCCCCACGGGTGCCCAGCTCCGGCGTTTGGCCGTGGAGGAGCGACGGCGGCCGCTCATCCCCCCCGCCTGGCACTTCACCCCCCAGGTCAGCACCCACCGGGCACCCAAGGGAGTCCCAAGGGTACCTCGGCGTGCTCCAGGGTGCCCATGGGCAGGGGTGACCCTTGCCCCAGGGTCCCCCAGGGTGGCCGTGCCCAGGGGTTGGGGCGCTCTACCTGGGTGCTCGGGGGGTTTGGGGGTGTCACCAAGGTGCCCATGCCCTGGGGAGGGGTCCCTTCCCAAGCATGCCCAGGGGCGCTTGAGGATGGCACCAGGGTGCCCATGTCCTGGGGCAGGGGTGGTGGTGTCCCTGCCTGGGTGCCCAGGGGTGCTTGGGGGGTACCCAGGGGTGACCGAGGGTGCCCACACACTGGGGGGGTCCCTTCCCAGGGGTGCCCGGGGGTGCTTCAGTGTGGCACCAGGGTGCCCTGGGGTCCCCATGTCCTGGAGAGGGGTGTCCCTGCCTGGGTGCCCAGGGGTGTTTGGGGGTGCCCAGGGCTGCCCCTGCCCGGGGCGAGGGCGGGGGGGATGTCCCTGTTTAGGGGTGTCATGTCCAGGTGGGTCCCTGCCTGGGGGGGGAGTGTGCCCTGCTCGGGGGGTGGGTCCCTGCCTGGGGGTGGGTCCCTGCCTGGGGGTGGCATACCCGGGGAGGGGGGCGGTTCGCACCCAACCCAGGGGTTCCCCGCTGAGGCCCGGGGTGGGTGTCCCGCAGCCCGGGGGGGCTCTGCCGGAGCTCCTGGAGGATTGCTGGGACCCCGACCCCGAGGCTCGGCTCTCGGCCGAGCGGGCGCTCCAGCGGCTCCAGCGCCTGGCTGCCGGGCCGCCCCCCCCGCCCCATCCGCCGCCCACCGGCGCCGGCCCCCCGCCTGCAGCAGCGCCCCCCGCCGCTGGCCGAGAGGTGGGTGCGGAGGGAAACTGAGGCACGGGGAGAGGAGGGAGGGCGGAGGGACCCAGGGGCCGCTCCCGTCCCGCGGAGGGCCCCACCAAGCCACGCCCCCGGCAAAGCCACGCCCCCGAGCAAAGCCCCGCCCTGGGGCGGATCCAGGAGCCTCGGGCACGCCCCCCGCTCCGTTTCCTGCGGGCGGGGCCGCGGCCGGAGCGGAGGCGGCAGGTGGGAGCGGATCCCCCCGGCACCCCCAGACCTCCCCTACACCCCCCAGACCCCCTCCTTGTGCACCCCCAGACCGCCCTGTACACCCCAGACCCCTCCTACACCCCCCAGACCCCCCTGTGCACCCCCTCAGACCCCCCCTGCAACTCCCAGACCCCCCCTGTGCACTCCCCAGACCCCCCCTATACCCCCCCTGCACCCCCCAGACCCCACTGTGCACCCCCCAGACTCCCCCTGTGCACCCTAGACCCCCCCGTGCACCCCCCCGTGCACCCCCAGACCCCCCCCACCTCCCAGACCACCCTTGTGCACCCCTCAGACCCCCCCTGCACCCCCCAGACCCCCCTTGTGCACCCCTCAGACCCCCCCTGCACCCCCCAGACCCCCCTTGTGCACCCCCCAGACCCCACTGTGCACCCCCTCAGCCCCCCCAACATCCCCCAGACCCCCCTGTGCACCTCCCCGTGCACCCCCCCAGCACCCCCCAGACCCCCCGTGCACCCCCAGACCCCCCCACACCCCCCAGACCCCCTGTGCACCCCCCGAAACGCCCCCTGCATCCCCCAGACCCCCAAATCCCCCCAGTCCCCCCATTACCCCCAACCCCGCTGACACCCCCCCAAGTCCCCCCTGACCCCCCCCCCAAGACCCCTTGGCTCTAGCCCCAGGGTGGGGGAACACGACCCACTGGGCCCTGCCCCGAGTTGCTGTGACTCAGTTTCCCCTCGGAGGCAGCAGAGGGGGGGGTTGTCCCCAGGGACCCCCCGGGAGGTGTTGGGAGTCCCCACTCACCCCATGTGCCCCCGCCCAGGTCCCGGAGCTGTCATCCGCCATGTGGGACCCCCGTGCAGGTAAGGGGGGGGGGACACCCCCAAAGTGTGTGGGGGGGCTGCCTCGACCCCCCCTCCTGGCAGTGAAGGGTGTTGGCCCCCCCCTCAATTTCCTCTTTTCTCTCCCCTCCCCCAGGACAGCCACCCCCCCAAAACCCTGTGTACCCCCCCAACCCCACGTACCCCCCCCAGCCTCCGCCCCCCAACCCCGCGTACCCCCCCCAGCCCCCCTACCCCTCCCCTGGGGTACCCCCGAACCCCCCGGGGCAGCCCTCGTACCCCCCCGGGAACCCCCCCTACCCCCCAGGGGCTCCCTTGGCCCCCTCGGCCCCCCCCTTGGGCCCGGGCCCCCACCCCCTGCAACCCCCCCACCCCGGGGTGCCCCCCCTGTACCCCCCCGGGCTGGACAAGAAGGCAGCGAAGAAGATGAAGAAGAGGATGAAGAAGGCTCAGAAGAGGCACAAGGTGAGGGGGGGGACAAGAGGGGGACACGGGGCGGGACATGGTGGGGACATGAGGGGGATATGGGGAGGGGGGGTGACATGGGGGGGGTCACCCTGGCCCCCCCCGGGTGCTCATGGCTGTCCTGTCCCCCCGCAGCGCTCTTCGTCGTCCTCCTCCTCCTCCTCCAGCAGCGACTCGGACTGAGGCCACCAGCACCGCCTGTCTGCTGCCACGGCCACCCGTGACCACCCATGACCAGCCATGTCCTCCTGAGACCCCCCCCGTGTGCCCGGAACTACCCCAGACCCCCCGTGTCCTCCTGGGTGCTGTGACCATCCATGGCCAGACGTGACCACCTGGGACCACCTGTGTCCTCCTGTGTGAAGCCACGACCACCCGTGTCCAACTGGGACCTCCCGTGTCTACCCATGACCACGCGTGACCAACCAGGACCACGTGTGACCATCTGTGTCCACCCACGACCATCTGTGTCTACCCATGACCACGCGTGACCAACCAGGACCACGTGTGACCATCTATGTCCACCCACGACCATCTGTGTCCACCCATGACCACGCGTGACCAACCAGGACCACGTGTGACCATCTATGTCCACCCACGACCATCTGTGTCCACCCATGACCACGCGTGACCAACCAGGACCACGTGTGACCATCTGTGTCCACCCACGACCATCTGTGTCCACCCATGACCACGCGTGACCAACCAGGACCACCCATGACCATGTGTGTCCACCCATGACCACCCGTGTCCACCTGGGACCTGCCGTGTCCATCCATGACCACGTGTGACCGTTTATGTCCACCCATGACCACGTGCCCACCCATGTCCCGTGTCCTCCTGCTCGCGGGGTCCCCCCGTGTCCCCTTGCCTCGGGGAGGGGCCCTGGGCACTGGGGGGCACTGGGGGGCGCTGGGGGGTGCTGGGGAGCCCCTAATAAAGCCCTGAGACCCCCCCCACTGTGTCAGCGTCTCTTTCGTGCCGGGGGGTGGGGATGGGTGGGTCGGGGCAGACAAAAGCCCCCATCACCCCTTTGGGGGGGGGAGCTGCCCCTTTGCCTCCCCTGCTCCCCCATTACCCCCTTCCTGCCCCCTTGCCCCCCTCCCTTATTGCCCCCCAATTGCGCCCCCGCCCTCCATTACCTCCTTATTGTGCCTTCCCCCTCCCTTACTACCCTCCTTCTAGCCCCCCACCCCTCTTGCCCCTCCTGCCCCCCTGTTCCCCCTTATTGCCCCCCGTTCCCCCCACTCCTGCCTCTATTGCCCCCCGCCCCGCTCCTAACACCCCCTTCCCCCGGGGTCCTCCGAGCCGCCGGCGCGCTGCGCTCGCACCTTGCCGCTCTACCCTCTGCCTTCCACTCACTGGTGCGAGCCGGGCGGGACGGGGCGGGGCGCGAGGCGGGGGCAGGGCCGCTCTATCCCCGCCCCGCCGCGCCTCGCTGGTGCGCGGCGTCCGTTTCCGGGTCGGGGCGGGGTGTAAATCGGGCCGCTCCCGCCGCCCCCTCCCAGACCCGCCGCGGCCGCCGCAGCAGGAGCAGCCGCCGCCGACGCCTCCCGCCGCCATCCCGCCCGCCTGCCCCGGCGCGCTCCCTCTCCCCCCCCACCTCCCTCCCCTCCTCCCCGCCCTCCCTCCTTCCCGCTCCACCCGGAGCGCCCTTCTCCCGCCGCCGTTACCGGCGCCGCTCCAGGTAGGCCCGACCCCCCCCCTCCCCCACCCCCGCCGCATCCCGAACTCCCTCCCCGACCCCCCACCCCGCCGCCATCCGGCGATGACTCCCACATTGGTCGCCGAGCCGCGGCCTCGCGTAGCGCTCCCGCGCTGCGGGCCGCCGCCCCGCCGCCGGCCGCGCCCTCACGCCAGCCCGCGGCCTACGTGCGGCCTAGTCGCGGCCTAGGCCGCGGCCTGCGCGCGCGCCGCGCCACCGGCCCGGCGCGGGGGGGGGGCGGTTTGGGGGGAGGTTGGGGGGTGCCGCCGCCCCTCCCTCTCTGTCCCCCCACCCCCCCCCGACCCCGTCCGCGGGAACCGGTACCGGGGGGGGGACCGGAGAGCCGCGTGCGTCACATGGCGCCGCCACCCCTCCCCCCCCCCGCCCGGTACGGGGGGGGGGTGGGGGGGGCACCGGCGGCCGGGGGCGAATTTTTTTTCCTTTTTTTTGCTCTTTTTTCGTTTTGTTTTACTTTAGTTTTTTTGTTTGTTTGCTTAGCGGCTGGGCCCGTTTTTGCCGCCATCCCGAGTTGTTTTTACTCCCCCAGCCCGGTTCGCGCCGAGGCGGGGGGGGCACGGACGGGGACGGGCCCGTCTCGTGGCCGCAGCCCGCCCTTCGAGGAGCTGGGAGGGCCCCTCCACCCCCCGGGATCTGCCCGGTTTGGAGCCGCGATCCGCAACCGAAGGTCTCCCGCCCCCCCCACCCGCTGGTGCTGGGGTGTTTTTAGAGCCCCGGAGCCGGTTCCGACTCCTCTCCCCGGCCCGGTTTGGGGTCCGGAGTTGCTCCTCGGGACCGGGCTGGAGCTGAGCTGTGCTCCCGGGACTTGGTCCGGGGCCAGTTTAGAGCTGCGATCCCGGGACTGGGTCCCCCACTTTGTGGACGGGCCCGGTCCGGAGGCTCCATCCTGGGCCCTGGGTTCGGAGCCGGGATCTCCAGCCCCGGACTTATTCTTCCCTCGCCCTGCCGCAGGGATGAGCCGGATTTGGAGCCACGTTTCCACCCCCCGCCTCGGGGCCCGGCTGCTTTTGAAGCCAAATTCCTGTCCCGGCAACCGATTTTCCCCCACAATGGTCCCAGTTTGGGGCTAGCATCCAGAGTGGGGAGGGCCCGGGGTGGGTGTTTGATCCCGGTGTAGGAACCGGGCCTCCCATGTGCCCCTTGGGGCTGGGCCGGAGGTGAGGAGAAGTTTGGGGGAAGTTTTTCCTGTGGAAGAGCCTCGCCTTGAGCCGGGATTGGGGTGACGGCCTCGACCTGCCCCGTGAAGCTTCGCTTCTCCCTTTGCGTAACCCCCCGGCAGGTTTGGCCACCTCCCTTTGTCCCCCGACGCCGTCCCAGAACCGACCTCAGCTCGTCGGACTGGCAAAACCGCTGCTGGCAAAAGCAAATTAACGCTCACCGAAAGCGAACTGGGACGCTGAGCTGGTGGGAGGAGAGTGGGTTCGGAGCCGGAGAGACGGTGGCGGGTGCCAGCGAGGCTCCTGCTACCTCCGGTGAACCGGGAAGGCAGTAAACAACCGGCTGGTGGGCTCGGGGCTCCGCTTTCCTCCTCGCTCTGCCAACAGGGCCGAGCTTTTCTTCCCAAACTAGGCAATGGGTGCCTGTCTGGAGCCGCTACTAGAGTTTTAGGGGGGCCGTAACTCCTAAAAACCCACTCCACGTCAGCAGCTTCCCCTTAAAAGAGCATTAACCAGCCCCTGATACCCCTGCCCCAGCTCCTGCGGTCCCTGCGCTCCCTTAAACTTGGCCAGGGAGCAGCTGGGCTGAATCGAACAAGCTGAAAAGGCTGTTGATTTAATTCCTTTTCCGTGTTTTGCAACTCCTGGGGCCGCAGGTTGTTTGAAACCTGATCGTGGGCTCATGTGGCTTTATCTGCTTTGAGTAAATTGACGTGGGGCCGAGAGGTCTCTCACCCCCGGCGGGCTCATGGCGCAGAGGAGTTGGTTTACTTTATTTTTTCTCCACAACCTGGTTCCCCCAGTGGGTTAAACCAAGGGGAAATGGGGTGGTTGGGCAGAGGGAAGCTCGGGATGGAGCTTAAGGCAAGTTCCCCAGAGCTGGAGGCGAAGCCTCGGCGAGGAGCCGGGCTGGGAGGAGGTGGGGGACGAGTGAGACCCCTGTGGGATGGTGCCGGTTCAGCCCACCCTCCCCAGGAGGATCCAGGGAGCCAAACCACGGAGCTCAGCTCTCCTCATCTCTGCGTGCGGAGGAATGTGGCCCTAAAACCTGCCGGGGGGGGGGGGGGGGGGGCAGGCAGGGAAAAAAGCCTTAAAGGGGCTTGAATCCCCCTGGGATGGGCCCAAAATGGGGTGGGTGGGCGCCGTCCCTCCTCAAACCCAACCCATCTCTCGTTCATAGCCCAACAACCAAAGAGCCGAGTGCTGCCGCCACCCACCACCACCCGCTGCTCAAGATGGACACCGGTGTCATTGAGGGGGGCTTAAATGTCACGCTGACCATCCGGCTACTCATGCATGGAAAGGTACGAGGCCGTGGGGCTGCCCCGAAACCCCCACGTCTGGGGCTTGGAGCGGAGGCTTGTAGGGGGGGCCCTTCCGGCAGCTTCTGCGGCTGTTGGGGTCGGGAATGTGCCCCTTGGCACCCGGCCGGCTCCTGAGTGTCTCGTGACAAGCGAGAAAAAAACGCAGCGTGGCCACAAAAATACCAGCTCAGGGAGGGGGGGAGATGACCCATCGGAAGTGGCAGGATGTCCTGGGGGGGGGTCTGAGGGGCCAGAAAATTTGGGGGGGGGCTTGTTTTAAGCTTGGGACTGTTGACATTTTGGAAGTGCTGACTAATTCCTGCTTTTCTATCCATGGCAGGAGGTGGGGAGCATCATTGGGAAGGTAAGTGAGCCCCAAACCCCCTCGATCTGTCTCTCTTCCCCCCCCCCCCCCCCCCCCCCCCCCCCCCCCCCCGCAAAAGTGCCTGGTGTGGCCCTGCTAATGCCCTTCCCTTCTTCTCCCCCCGCCCTCACAGAAAGGGGAGTCCGTGAAGAAGATGCGTGAGGAGGTGAGTCCTGGGACCGAGGAGGGTCACGGTGGGTGGGGGGAGAAGCTGAGGAGGGTCAGGGTTGGGGGGGAGAAGCTGAGTAGGTTCCGGGGAACTGGGGAGGGTTGTGGGGAGCCAGGAGGGTTATGGGGAGTGGGTTGGGGGGTCAGGGAGAGCCAGGAGGGTTCCAGGGAGCCCGGGGTGGGGGCCGTGGCAGCGCCGGGCTCAGAAGGACTTTGCAGGCAGCGGTCCCGGCAGCAGATGGGAGCCGCGGCGCAAGGCATGCTGGGAGCTGTAGGCAGGGCCGGGCAGGAAGCCGAGGAGCTAAGATGGCTGCCGGGAGCCGAGCGAGCGGGGCGGGAGGATGGTCACCGTCAGGGGATCCCGAGGGGTCCCGGCTGTGTGTGCAGCCCCTGCCACAGTGCTGGGGCCGGGGAGAGCTGGGGGCCCTGACTCCGCTCGTTGTCGTCCCCCCCCACAGAGTGGTGCCCGCATTAACATCTCGGAAGGGAACTGCCCCGAGCGGATCATCACCCTGGCCGGACCCACCAATGCCATCTTCAAAGCTTTCGCGATGATCATCGACAAACTGGAAGAGGTTCGTCCCCCGGCACCCCCACTGCCCCGTTACCACCCCACACCCACCCCCCACCCCCCCCGCAGAGATTGACCCCAGGATCCACCCCGGGGGGGGCGGTTCAACAGCACCTCCCTGGGGCTGAGCAGCAGGATGGGCTCGTTCTGCCCGAGCTGCCAGTGGTTCCCCTGAGCTTTGCCCGCTGCCGGCAGGGTCAAGGTCCACGAGTGACATTCCCTGTGTCCCCTCAGCCGTCCCTGAGCCCCGCAGGGACTTTCTGGAGCTGAACACACCCCCGTGGGCACCAGTTCAACAGCAAAAACCAGTGCAGGGCTTCGGCCCTCGCCCAGCTCTGCCCGGGGTGGGGGTCCTGCTGCGTCCCCCTGGCATGGCGCAGGCTCAGCCCTGGCTTCACTGAGGAGGGGCCCTGGGGGTGGCACTGGAGGAGGAGCTGCCCCGTGGCCCCGGTTCTGGGGACATCCCAGCGGGGCTGTTGATGGTGGATAATCCGGATCCTGCCTGGGGGCCTTGTCCAGGAGTTTTCCACCCACTCAGTGTCGCTGGAAGGCCTGAGCGCTCCGAGCTGGGTGTGGGGCTGAGCTTTATCCCCTCCTGGGGTAAAAGTCCTGTTGGCCTTTGGATCTGGGACCTTTCCAGAGAAGAGATGGCCCAGTGTCCTTGTGTCTGTCCCCAGTGTCGCCATGTCTGTCCCCAAGACCCCTCTGCTCTTGCTGCTGCCTAAAGGGCCACTGAGCCCAGAGCTGTTTCTGCTGAACCCCAGCACTGGCTGGGCTTGTCCCAGTGCTTCCAGTCTGGGTGTGGCTTCTGCCTGTGGGGTTCCTCTCAGTGCTCCCAGTGTGATCGCAGCTGCTGGGTCTTCGCAGTATTCCCACTTGGTCCTCCCTGTCCCAGTGGGGCTGCTGGGTCCTCCCAGTCCTCCCTATCCCACTGTGGCTGCTGGGTCCTCCCAGTCCTCCCTGTCCCAGTGTGGCTGCTGGGTCCTCCCAGTGCTCCCTGTCCCAGCAAGGCTCTCAGCTGCTGGGGTCCTTCCAGTGCTCCCCATCCCATTGTGGCTCCTGCCCACCAGGTCTTCCCAGTGTTCCCTGTCCCAGTGTGGCTTCTGGCCACTTGGTCCTCCCGGTCCCGGTGTGGCTGCTGGGTCCTCCTGGTCCTCCCTGTCCCAGTGTGGCTCCTGGCTGCTGGGTCCCCCCAGAGCTCCCTGTCCGAGCTCGCAGTTAAATCTTCTCTCTGGTGGGTCAGTGGAGCTGTGGCCTGGTGCCTGCCCAGTCCATGGCCACTGGGATCACACTGGGCTTGTTTTTTTCCCTCTGGAGCCTCTCCCACCCTCATCCGTCATTACAACATGAGTCTCTGGGCTGAGCTGGGAGCTGTGGGGATGCCGAGCCCCCTACCCCTTATCTGCCTCTGGCATTGCCAGTTCCTGTTTGGCCTCTGCGCTGTGCTGGCAGGGGTTAAATCCCCAATTTTATGGAGAGAAGAGTTTGGCTCCTTCCTCCTTCCCCCAAACCACCTCGTTCCTGGGCGATAGGAACCGGGAGAGCTCCGGGGTCACCTTGGCCTCCCCGTGCCAGCGTCACCGGCACCATTCCGGCGAGGGCCCCATGCCGAGCTGCCCCCCCCCCCGCCCCTCCCTGAGTGACTCCTCTTCCTCACAGGACATCAGCAGCTCCATGACCAACAGCACGGCTGCCAGCCGGCCCCCTGTCACCCTCCGGCTCGTGGTGCCCGCCAGCCAGTGTGGCTCCCTCATCGGGAAAGGCGGCTGCAAGATCAAAGAGATACGAGAGGTGCGCATGGAGGAGGGGACACGTGGGGTCTGGGGGGGCCCCGGTGGGCAAGTCCTTGGTGCCACGTGACATCGCTCAGCTTTCTCAGCGTATTTTGAAGTACTTCTGGAACCAAGACTTGGAGCAGACCCTCCCCAGCGCTGCCCCCTGGGTTCTTACCCCCCTAAGTTGTTGGAGTGGGGAGTGGGATGCGCTGCCAGTGATTCCTGGGGGATTCCAGGGACAGATTAACTCTGTCACCGCCGCTGGCTGCGGGGACAGGTGGCACTTGGGTCCCTGCGGCCCAGGTCCTCCTCCTTGCCCTGCGCTCCCTGAATTATTCCCAACTGGGATTAAAAGGTTTTATTTTGGGGTGGGGGGGAAGGCGGGGGGGGTTGTTTTGGCTCTGTGTAACGTGTCCTGCGGGGTTTGTTGCTGAGGTCACCAGCCTCTCACTGTCTATTTTTATTTCCCGATCCAGAGCACGGGGGCACAGGTCCAGGTGGCCGGTGACATGCTGCCCAACTCGACCGAGCGAGCCATCACCATCGCTGGGATCCCACAGTCCATCATCGAGTGCGTCAAACAGATCTGCGTCGTCATGCTCGAGGTAGGGGGGTGGGGTTTTTTTTCCTCCCCCCACACCCATCCAGGGCAGGGCTCTCCTGCTGCCCTTCCCTCGGCGAGTGGAAACTGCTGAGACAGCAGAAACGGCTGCTGGTGGAGGGAGGGGAGGGGGATAAAGGGATCGCTGGGGATTTACGGCCTCATCCAGGTGAGGTTTGGAGCTGCTTAAAGCCGGGGTCGAGCCAGGCCTCGAGCTGCCCCGTGGCCCCCCCACACGCTGCTCTGCTCCCCCATCGTCCCCGTGGTGGGGAAAGATGGCTTTGCATTATCCAAAACAGCCCGTTTTGAACCCAAAAGGCCACAGTAGGGGGGGTGCTGGGGGTGCTGGTGGCACTAGGGTCTGATCTCTCCTCTCTGCTGTCCCCCCCAGTCCCCCCCGAAGGGCGTCACCATCCCGTACCGGCCCAAACCATCCAGCTCTCCCGTCATCTTTGCA
The DNA here is from genome assembly GCA_009769605.1 of Bucorvus abyssinicus. Taxonomy (NCBI): domain Eukaryota; kingdom Metazoa; phylum Chordata; class Aves; order Bucerotiformes; family Bucorvidae; genus Bucorvus; species Bucorvus abyssinicus. The sequence continues at coordinate 13,750,505 of CM020050.1, read as the reverse complement.
GGCGGACAGGTAAGGCCTCTCCTCTGCTCCTGGGGTCACGGGGAGGGGGGGATAGGGGAGTGAGGAGGGGGATTTTAACTCTGTGTCTGCCCGTCCCCACCACGCCGCTTCCTCTGGCCGAGAGCTGCCCTGCTTGGCCTTGGCCTCCCCAAGCCCGCCCTGAGCCTTCCTCGCTCGCTGAGGGGTGGAAGAGGGCAGAGGAGCGGGGCAGAAGGGCTGATCTGGGGAGGAGTGTGGGGCTGGCAAACAGCCCTGGGATTAACTGGCCCCTCCCCAAATAAACCGTGTGGTGTCGGCCGTGGGGGACTTGAACAGGGCCAAGGCTCTGGCTGCCAAACCCAGGCTCTGCCCCTCGGCCCAGGGCTGGACTTGTGTCCCTGGCTCGGGGGGGGGGCGGGGGGGTTCTCTGCTCGTGAGGTGCTGGGGGTGGGGCTGGGGTTGCCCAAAGGCTTTGCCTCGCTCGTGGAGGGGGGTGTCAGGTAGGAGCAGCCATCAGGTGAGGTGGGGGCTTGCACTGAGCTGATCCTGGGGAGCTGCTTGCAGTGACAGGGCTCCCCTGGGACACCCCCCCCCCCCGCCCTGCCAGCCGTCTTTTGGGCGGTGGGGGGGTGTTGGCCGGGCGTCCTCGCCTGTGCTCCCCATCCAGGCTGGGGGGAGGACCTGCTCCCCCCACCCTGTGATTCCCGGTAACGCTTGCAGGAGAGAACGCGGTGACTGGTGCAGACGGGGAAAACCCCCCCATTCCAGGGTGGGCTCTGCCAGGGCCTCGAGCCCATGGCCGGCCTGGGGGTCCTGCAGGCGGGTGCTTGGCTGTCGATGGAGGTTTCATAGGCAGGGAGAAGGGGGAGCTGCCGCCGGCCTCCCCCGAGAGCCAGGCCTGACTCTGCTCTTCCCCCGCCTTCTGCCCCCCTGCCAGGCTTGTTTTGGGGGACACCATCTCCTTTCTTGCCTTGGCCCCCTCCCACTCCCCCTTTTGCCCTGCCTCCCTCTTCCTCCTTCCTTCCCCGAACCCCACGGCTTCTCCCGCCGCTCTGCACCCCGGGGGGAAGCTCCTGGCCGGTAAATCCGTGCCCCTTCCCGCCGCCGTGGTGCTTTCCCCGTTAGAGCAGTGAGGAGCAGGCTCCCCCCCAACCCCAGCCATGCATCTCTTCCCTCCCCAGCCCCCTTTTCTTCTCCACCCCCCCCCCTTTTTCCTTCTCTTCCACCCCTTTTCCCTTGGCCTGGGGCCACGGCCAGCCCCCCCGGGGCCTCACTCCCGGCGCCGCTCTTATTTCCAGAGCGGCGCGTAGAGCAGGGTCAGCCCTTCACGAGCTAAAACCCCCCTCCCCAACCAAACCCGCCCCCCCGCACCCCCAGAGCCGATGGCGACGTGAGTTCGGTGTTAGCGGAAGGCGTCGGATTGCCAGCCCTGGAGACTGAAGTCCTCTAATTTATCCACAGGACAGGTACAGCAGCGGCAGTGCGAGCTACCCCCACACCGCCCCATCCATGTGCCTCAACTCTGACTTGGAGGGACCACCTCAGGAGGTGAGAGGGGAGCTCAGTCTCCACGGCCCGTTCAATCCTTGGCCTCTCTGAGACTGCCAACAAGGGTGGCATTTTTTTTTTCTACCTCCCCCCCCCACCCCCCCAATCCCTGTTCCCCACCCCACACCCCCACCCCCCCCAAAAAAAAAAAAAAACACCCCAATATACAAACCGTCCATCGGTGGCTTTTTTTTGTTGTTTTTTTTTTTTTTTGTGCTGTGGACTCCTGTCCACGGGGGACCTGGACTCTGAGCCCACCGACCTCTCCTCACGCAGGCCACCCGGCAGCCACTGCATGGCAACGAACTTGGGCCAATTCCAGCCTGGGCTGCAGTTCTTCCGGTGACCTGGAAGTGAGGCTGTGTACCCCCCTCTCCCCTTCCTCATCCCACCTGTCCCCCCCAACCTGCCCACCCCCCCTTTACCACCCCCAAAACCCCCCTCCTAAATCCCCCCACCCCCTATTTAAAAAAAAAAAACAAACAAAAACAAAACAACCCCCCCCAAACCCCCTTTAGCCAGCCAGGCCCCAGCCAGTGACTCGCCCTTTCTGGGTAGCTTCAGGAGGACTCTGAAGTCTGTGGCTGTCCCTTAACCTCAAGACATGGAGTTGTGGCAGGTCAGGCATCAGCCTTGTCCCCCCCACCCCCTGCCCTCCCCACGCCCCCCCCTTGCCCCCCCCACCGCCTCTCTTTTGCCTTGTCTAGCATTGGTAGCCAGCTCCAGCCTTTAGCTTGCCCGGCGACGTTGTCCTAGGGCGCGAGAGTGACGAGAGGACTCAAACGGGACTTTTTTTTTTGTTGTTGTTTTTTAATTATAATTTGATTTTTTTGATCGGAAGGGGGTGGCGGTGGGGGGTTGGAGGGGCGGCGGGGGGAAGCTGCCGGGCCGGGGCACAGTGGGGGCCGGGAGCTCGTGGGGCTGGCGGGGGCTGACGGACCCCCGCGGTGAGGCGGGGAGGGGGGCGCAAGGGCTAGAAGCATTGTCGGACTCCACCACA